>JNEN01000635.1:0-13062 GCA_000697355.1 Syncephalastrum monosporum B8922 | reverse complement strand
CCCCCCCTCTTTTTTTTTTTTTTTTGTGCAATGGCGCGAGCGATATAATGCTTCAAATTGGCATATGCCTAAATCTAATAACTACAAGGGGAAGACGACCGAATCGAAGTATATAGATTCGATTGCGAAAGTAGCGACAATAATTACTATTTTGGAGGAAAAGAGACATGAACTGCTTCGTTCAGTAAAAAGGTCATTGTAATAAACTGGCTGACGTTACGTTACTGATATAGGAAATGGGTTGGTAACGACTTTAATAAAGATTGGATCAAATTGCAGTTTTCATGTGCTTCTTTGGCGTCAGGACCCCGCATTTGGCATATTCGCTTTACGCTCCATTCCATTCCTTTAAACCTCACCTCATGAACGACCCTGTTCCACCTCCTCCAGTCATTCACTCTGCTTTTAAGATCGCCTTCAAGGTGGTATCCCACCTCTTCTTTCGCGAGATTAAAACAACAGGCGAGCAACTTGTACCTGTCGATTCCCCCTGTATCTTCATCGTCGGCCCTCATGCCAACCAATTCGTCGATGGCATGGTATTCCTCAGCAATGTTCCTCGTCATTCTTATGCTATTATGGCTTCTGTCTCTTACAATAAGCCGTTTATTGGCCATGTCGGCAAAATTCTCAGTGCGAGTAAGTAGACAAAATTACATTTTTAATCATCCTATTCATACTGTGATATGCAGTTCCTGTCGTCCGTCCGCAGGATATCGTTAACCGCGGTGCCGGAAAAGTATCATATGAAGCGCCTTTCGTCATCCGTGGTGATGGCACCTGCTTCACCGAGCAAGTAGCGCCACGAGACTTTATCCTATTCGGTCGCAACTACAAGGGCCATGTGGCTCGTGTGATCTCGGATACCGAGCTTCACATCACGCATGCCATACCCACCGATGATACCTCCTTCTACGACTATAAGATCGCACCGCACGTCGACCAAACCTCCGTCTACAGAGAAGTCCATGACTATCTCAATAATAACGAATGCATCACTATCTTTCCAGAAGGTGGTAGCCATGACCGACCGGAGATGCTTCCTTTGAAAGGTACTACGAATTTACAGTATCATCCAAACATCCTAATTCACTGATACAAACAATGTATCTTGTAGCTGGGTTTGCTGTCATGGCTTTGGGAGCAATGGCGGAAAACCCAAATCTGGATCTTAAGATTGTCCCTGTTGGTAATGAGACCGCTTCCTTCGTACTCCATTGTCTAACACGTCTTTTCCACAGGCATGAATTACTTCCACCCTGACAAATTCCGATCACGGGCGGTCGTCTCTTTTGCTCCGCCATTATCCATCGATCGCGAGGACGTTGAGAAGTTCAAAAAAGGTGGCCTCAGCAAGCGAGAAGCAGTGACAAAACTGATGGATCAAAGCGACGAAGCTTTCAGAACCGTCACTATCAACGCGCCGGACTACGACACCCTTGTGGTACGCCAGAAGTACAATCCAATCATGAAAGCTCACCTTTAGCAAAGATCATCCAAGCAGCGCGTCGTCTCTACCGCCCTTCAACTCAAAAGGGGAAAACATCCATCGATGAAGTTGTTAAGCTCAACCGCAACTTCGTCTCTGGATGGTCAAAACTCAAAGACGAGCCGAGAATTGAGTCGTTGACACGCAAAATTAAGCTGTATAACGACACGCTCAGTTTCTTTGGAATCCGTGATCATCAGGTCGACAAGCTCGATATCACCCCTGCTCGCGCTGCTTCCATGTTGGTACGACGTCTGATGAAGCTCATGCTCCTTTGTGGCGTGGGAGCTCCAGCGTAAGCACTGCTTGACTTGCTTGGCACATGTGTCATGATGGCGTCAATCTCACTTTTTCTGATAGGATGGTTTCCAACCTGCCACTCATTTGGATCACCAAATTTATCAGTGAAAAGAAGCAGAAAGGTCAGTCTATCAAAAGGGTGTGTGTGTGCAAGATGAATACTGAAAGTATTTGCAGAGGCGCTGGCAGGATCCATGGTCAAGATTGCTGGTAAGGATGTCTTGGCAACATGGAAAATTTTGGTCGCCGTTTTTGTTGCACCTGCCCTGTACGGTGTCTATGCCCTGCTCTATTTGGGATATCTTGTCCGTCAGCGACCCGATCTATCCAGATTCAACAAGCTTGTGAGAGCCGGCATCGTCTGGAGTGTCCAGCCTATCCTACATTATGCTCTCATGCGGCTTGGTGACACCGGCTTGGATATCTACAAGTAAGTGAAAGTGTGGGATACACATACCTTTAGCTCATATATCGCCCACCCAGATCCATCAAACCGCTCTTCCTTGCTGTTCGCAATCCGGAAGTGGGAAGAATTTTGCGTATCATGCGTAATGATCTCTCCCGAGACATCACTGCTTTTGTGCACGAGTACAAGTCGGTATTCTTGCCCGATGAGCACGTCCCCAAAGAATCGAATGGAAAGCTTCTGGACGTCAAGAGCGAAGAAAAAGAGCAAGGTATATCATATTTATTCCTGATACGTATTATGAGTATTAACGGGCTCATTGGTCAGCCTCATAGATCTGAATACATTCCCTCTCAATAGACGACCTTGAACTTCTCCTCATGGAGTGAAATATTGATATCATTATATAAAGTTACAGCCTTTCATACATTGAATCATCCGGCATACAGATGCTTTATTTTTGTTTTTAGCGCAGCTCAAGTGTCGCTGTTGTCTCTGTCGTGAACAAAATGACTCGCGGGATAATCATGACTCAACAAAGGATGGCTCCGGTAAGGTGACTCGGGTTGCATTTTCAAGGTCATTGCGGTCGGATTTGACAAGGGTACAGGCTCCAGCACAAGAGGCGCACTACCAGGACTACTTGAGCAGTTAGTTGGGTCGTCTATTTCTTGTTGCGGCATGGTTGAGAATGACGATGGTGGGATGGCATCCTGGAGGGTGTCATTATCTCCTGGAGAGCCGCTCAGCGCATGGCGTTCTTCTGCCCGTCGATGGGCAGCCCGCTTGTTTTGGAACCAGGTCTGGATACGGCGAGGTGTTGTATGCAGCTTTTGTGCCAGATCGAGTTTGATCTCACGGGATGGGAACCTGCAGCGGAGAAACACACCATCCAAGGTTTTGAGTTCTTGTGAGCTGAAACGCTGGCGGCGAACATAATCCGTATTGTCCTCGCCGCTATCCTCGTCTGCTTCGTTGTTGCTATTCTCAGGATTCATATTATTGCAGGTGTTCGGATTGCTTGTGCCATAGAAATGGGTCTCGCTTTCGGATGTGTGCTCTTCGATATTTTCACTGTATTCCGGTGGATTAATTCGTGTAGTGGCCATCTAGGCAAGTAAACGAAAGCTGGGTAAATCCAAAACACACGAGTTAGAGTGCCTTATAAAGATCGTGTTATTGGTCAAAAGCACATGTATGGAAGATGAGGGCACAGTATTTCACGCAATGGAGGAGCTGCTGTGATATATCTTTGTAGACATCGTCATATATCTTTAAACCGCTGCACTTCAGCAGTGATAAATTAGCAAATGTGGGAAAATATGTATATTATTTTTATCCATAAGATCACGTATAATGGTATCTTTTATGTTGCAGTGCTTTGAGCGACTGAACTCCGGGTGAGTAGGAGGCACGACAGTTCAGCTTCATATCTACAGGATCGGGTTTCTTTTCTGACAGCGAGAACTGCGTAGAAATTTATCGTGTGCGGAGAACTGTAAAATGCACCATGTGACCCGGTACTTCGTACCCATAACTAATAGATGTATGTAACGTATCTATAGATAGTCAACCCATGCTCTTCTATCATGAGTGTGTCTATGGAATGAATATTAAATCGAAGGGTTTGAGAAGGAAAAAAAAAAAACAAAAAATAGCTGAATAGTTCGACGAGGTGATATAGTGGCAAAAGAGAATAGGTGAGGTGAAGGAATGCAATGTTTCGATTACGTACATGGAGCAGGATAGACATAAAAAGTGTGGCACAGTCATCGGACGGCCTCGTGCAATGTTTGCAGAGTGCCTCCACAACTCACGCACTCCCAGGCACACCATCCTCTCTCTCATCTGTGTCGGGATCTGAAATTGATGCGATTGCGTTTGTAGAAGAGCCCAAACAAAAATGGCTGAATATCGTCTTTTGCTCTCTCTTTTTGTTTTTGTTTTCGCCTTGTAACCCTCAACGCAAAACATGCGCAATTCCAGCCCATCGTTGGATGTGCCTTCAGAAGACTCTCCCGATTCCCCGTCAGGATCATCAACGAGTGAACCCCAAGACGAGTCCAGCCACATTCAGCATCCTCTTATGGAGCAATCTTTCTTCTACAAACTCGACCAACTCTCGCCCGATAACCCGCTTTATTTTATGCAACAACAATCTAGACAGCCTGGACAGCCGTCGTTCGAAGAGGACCACGCTATGGCTGAGGCCTCGACCGAGTCCCCGTCGAGAATGGACACCAATTCTCCTCCATCGCAGCATTCCTTAGACCATCACCAAGCCATGTCGCCCCAATCCGACCATCCGCTCCAAACCACGCCCCAGTCTATGACCATGTCTCACATGCCATCCCTTCAACAGCAACATGACAACATTGTGGATCCTCTGCAGCCTGCCACTTCTGCCACGCCTGAGACGAACCAAACCTTCTGGTCTGGTGTGAACAACGTATGTGGAAAAAAAGGACTTGATTTTTTACGTCCATTCTTTTTTTTTTAACATTGGGCTTTATTATCCTTCATGTAGTTCCTTTCCAATGTTACGCACAATCCTTTTCCACAGGCGATCCCGAACCTCGCCCGCAACTTTACGGATTACTTGTCATCGAATTATCCCGTTCAACTTCCGGGATCGTTGTAAGCTTCCCCCGACAGTACCCAAAAAGTGTGGACAATCGCTGACAATTTACCGTTAGTAATTCCGACTCAACGGCCCAAAAAGCGCAAGCGCCTTCTCCTGACGGAAACGCCACCCAAGCAGCACCTTTAGTTCCACGAGAACTCGCTTACAAACAGGACACCCCTCTGGATTCGATCTCAAAGAGCCCTGGGTAATTTACTCATACTATTTCATCAGCTTTCTTTCTCGTCTCATCTTTTTCCCCCCCTCTCCTCTTGTCCGCAGCATGCAAATTCGTGTTCTTGGCGTGCCGCAAACCGGTGCGAAATCGCGCGTCGAAACACAGATCAAACTTTGCATCCAGCTCGTCACCGATGATGGTGACAAAGCCCAGTGGTGGTCTCACCTAAAGTTGCCAGAGACCATGGTCGCGAAGGATAAACTTAAGCGCCAGATCATGCTCACCACTGCGCCCAATGGCACACGCATCGCCAACGTCGCCGGTCTCGATAATAACAATATGCCAATCCAGCCTGAAAAGATGCTTTTCCTACGTGCGCGTGTCATCTGTGCGAGCGATCCTTCAAAAAAAGTTGTCACCTGTCTCGGTTGCATTCAACGCGAGGTGAGCCCAAAAAATGCAGTTATTTTATTTTTCGACTTACCGACCTTTCTTCTTTCTTTTTTTTAAAGCGCAAACGCTCCCAACGCCGGAAAGAAAATAGAGTCAAGACGGAGACCGACGAGGACAAACGACCTGTCGATGACGAAAAGTCACTTGCGCTCGAGGAGCAAAAGGTGCTACTGTTTAACTGCTCCGAAGTCGTTGACTTTAGCTCGGGAGACACAATTCTGCCCACACGTATCACATGCTATTGCCGGCACCATAATGAACGCCTTGGCTTTTGGTTAGTGCCACGTATTCATGCTTGTCATGTGTCATGCTCACGCTTAGCTCTTTTTTTTCTCTCTCTCTCAATGAAGTATCTATTTTGAGATGTTGGATCACAGCGGCAAACAGGTCGCGACGGGCATGTCGCCACCCATCATGATCACCGATGACCACAAGTCCAACAAAGTCAAGGCGGGTCGCAAACGACCGCGTCTTGAAGCCGAGCATAATCCTCAGATGATGCCAACCAGTGCCGTCTTTCCGCCTTTCAACCAGCAAGCGGTCCCGTCAACCATGGCGAATGTCCCTGCACTGCAGGCATTTAATCACTTTCCTAATCCGGTACAACAGCAACAGCAACAATCACCGTTACAGCATCAACAGCCACAAACCCAACAACAACAACAGCAACCATCGATTCAGCCGCGGCCTGAGCAGGACATGATGCCTGTCTCCAACAAATCGTCGCCCTTGCCCATGGAGGCGCTTCTGCAGCAACAGATGGCGTCTATGAATGCAGACCTGCTCGGACCCATACCTTCCAGTGCACAGTCGGTAGAACGAAATCCCAGCACATCCACCTCACCTGTCCCACCTGCGGCGGTGGAGCGACCCCAGCTGCAGAGACTCATCCCGAGCGAAGGCCCCACCTTCGGCGGCATTGAGGTCACGATGCTAGGCACCAACTTCCGACCAGGCCTGACCGTTATGTTTGGTGAGGTGGCCGCGTCCACGACCCATTACTGGTCGCCCAACACGCTCGTCTGCATCTTACCACCCGCCACCGAACCCGGTGCGGTCGTCGTCTGTTTCAAGGAGTATCCCGTGATGGACAGCCAAGACGTCGTGCTCTTCACTTATTACAATGAGAATGACCGAGCATTGATGGAACTTGCACTCCAAGTGGTCGGTCTGAAAATGACCGGCCGTGTCGAGGATGCACGCGAGATTGCGATGCGCATTGTGCAGGGCGGCAACCAGAACAACCAACAACAGCAGAACACGTCCGACACCAATGGTTCCTCCAACGGAGACAAGGGCAAGGGCCAACAACATTCTGTGACTAACCTCGAGCGTGGCATCATCCAAGTCCTCGAGGTCATGGATACAATGGAGGACGTGCAACCCGACGATGTCTCAATGGTCAATGCCCAGGGCCACACGATGCTGCATCTGGCAGCTATGCTCGGTTTTGGCAAACTCGCATTGGCACTGTTGGATCTCGGCTGTTTTGCAGACGCGACGGATAAGAACGGTTACACCGCACTTCACTATGCAGCACTGTACGGCCACGAAAACGTCGCACGCATCCTGCTGGAGGACGGCGACGCGGACCCGGAACCGATCTCGATGACGAGCAAGCGCCCGATGCATCTCGCCAAGGACAACACCATGCGCACCCTTCTCCTCAGTTATATGCCGCTGGTCGACAAGGAGACCTCTGAATCGTCTGGATACGATGGCGCGTTGTCCGACACGATGAGTGCCGACGTGGACACTTCTTTCGACGAATACGAAGCAGAGGAGGACGGCGAGGGGGAGTCGGATGCCGACAGCGTATGGCTCGGAGGAAGCGACGTTGAGGATGAGCGACTGGATGTCGTGGATGTTCAGCAGCACCTTTATCTTTCCGACACATCGACTACCAGTCTGAGCTCGGCTATCTCTCAAGAAGGTCTGCGCCGGCGGAGGGGCCGGGGCGTGGCGTCTATTCAATATCTGCAGCAGGAAGACAATACATGCAATTCGGCAGATGAAATTCTTGACGCTGAAGCCGTCGGCGAGCATGCCGGTGTGTCATCCTCGGATGACGAGCCAGAACAAAGTCCAAAAGGCAGCACCTGGATGCAGCGCACACTCTCGCATTTCCAGCAGCCCAAGCACCAGCGGGCACCTTCGGACAGCTCGTTCCTGCAAAACTTAAAGAACAACATGCCGGCCAAGCCTTCGGATCTCGGACTGAAAAACATTGCAGACCACCTCTTGCAGCTGCCGCGTCCCACCGCCATGATTGCCAATATGTCGGTCTTGTTCTCCAACGAGCAGCGCAAGACCGGCACCGAGGAGCCCGAGCAGACCCTTGCTTGGTACATGGCGCTGGCCTATGCCATGGGCGCACGTAGCAACAGCCAGCAAGAAACCACGTCCCAGCGACCCAATCGGAAACAGCACCATGTTTCAGCTTACGTTCCCCCCACTACAGCCCCCCCCGCCAATCCCTCTACCGCTTCTGCCACGCCCTCCACCTCCTCTTCTATACCATCCGTACCAGCTGCCAGCTCGTCCTATGATAGTTTCTACACCAGCGGCCTCGAAACCATGGAAGACCGAAAACGCCGCGATCAGCGCCTGTTTTCGTTCTGGGTGCCTCTGCTTTGCCGTAAGTTTGAATTTCAGCCTTCTGTTTCAAAAATCTAACTTTTTTTTTCCTGTTTCCGCCTCAATAGTGATGGTGATCTGGCTTGTATACCAGGTTGCAAGCAACCACTCCTTCCATAATCTTTTTGGCCTGTTGAACGCCTAAGTACGCTGCACCATCTCCATACATAAATATATATACATACTACTATGCTCTCCCTCTGTTCATCTACTTTTTTTTTTCTGTTTCTTGCCCTCAAAGAGGGAAATCTATTTTCGGCAACGCACGCTGTTACGTCGCAATAGAACTCTTTAATTTTGGCACCCTGCTGCGGTCGAGTCCGAGCGTTGATTATCAGCTAGACTGGAGGACTTAGTGTAACAACCGGAAAGATATACCTCGATCTCGGCGGTATTATGAGTGGAGCATATTTCAAGAGTTTCTTAGCATCCCAAATTGAAAGCTTCTCTGTCGGCTCTGCTCTGTTCATTTATTTTGTCGAACATGAAGATTATATTGGTTTGCTTTCGAAGTTCTCTAAATGTGCGCTTCATTGGTTTTCATACTTATGGCTTCGGAAAGTATATTTTCCGGGCTATAGATGTTGTTATAGACAGTAGAAATGTCATCGCTGCTTATGTAGTTGACATCAACACACGTGATCCTCGCCGTCCTTCTGACGCAAGTCAATTCTGTTTAAAAGAACTCCTCGACTCTTCTAGTTATTCGTGTCTCAGACGTCACAACTGTGTTTACCTATAAAGGGTCAGTCGATTGTATTCACATCGTATCGATATACTTCTGCACAGCCAGTGGGTCGTTGGAGATACAAGTCTCATACGAATTTGATCTTCTTCTGGACAAGCGCATGTGGCTTCTGTACATATGTACACATATGCGCTAACGGCTTGTTATATATATATATATATATGACTATGAGAATCTATGTTATCGTATTTCAACATTATTCGTCTTTCGCCATTATAAACTCGATTGGAGTGTCTATCGGTAACCCAATTTCGTGTGGCAGTGGAGGCTTGGAGGGTTGTCGACGTACAAGTTACACATATTGCAAAACTTAGAACATCATCAAATCCATCTTGTGCAATAGTTACCTTTTCTCTTTGTGACATCCAGGGTTTACAGAAAATTATGGCATGCGTGCTTACGTATGGACAGTAGATCAATCGCGTGCCGCTGATTCTTGGGGCCGAAAAAGATGGACGCGTATGACCCATGGAGCGCGTAAATTTGCTTAAGTCGGTAGTGCTTACATGTGGCACAAGCGTACGTGGCTTTCCATGTAACCACGGATAAGCATGTTGTGCTACCCCTTTATTACGAATGATACATTTGTAAGCAAAGAGATCTCAATACACTCGCGAACCTTACCATGCGTACCACTACAGCTACAACTGTGCCATCACGCATGACAAATTCGAGAAGAAAGTTTGTGCAAGCAATTTGTAATTATTTTCCACCTCTGACAAATCTGTTGTGCAGATAAAACATATAAATACCTTTTGTGCATAACGTCCTGCCACCGACACAATAGCATCTTCAGTAACAACAATTTCTTCACCATATCATGGTAACCCCAGCTTCCTCCCTTTCTTCAAGCGCACTCTTTCAACCCATCAAGGTCGGCGCTCACCAACTGCAGCACCGCGTCGTAATGGCACCCACCACACGTATGCGCACACCGATCACGACGGGTGTGCCGACGACTTCCATGGTCGAATATTTCCGGCAGCGTGCCACGTCGGGCGGTCTCCTCATTGCAGAAGCGACGGTGATCTCGCCTGACCAGGGTGCTTATCCAGGCGCGGCTGGTATTTGGTCCGACGAACAGGTTGCAGGGGGGAAAAAAGTGACGGAAGTCGTCCATGCCAAGGGAGCCGTCATGTTTGATCAACTGTGGCACATTGGCCGCGCTGCCTCTCCCAACTGGATGCATGTGCACAAACAGCCCGTCGGCCCGTCGGCCATTGCGGCCAAAGGCAACAACCTCTTTGACGGCGGCCCGTATGTCGTGCCTCACGCGCTGACGATCCCGGAAATCAAGGATATTATTCAGGATTTCGTAAAGGCCGCCCACAATGCCATCCGGGCTGGGTTTGACGGGGTGGAACTGCACGCTGCTGGCGGGTAAGGCAAAGAGAAGAGCGAGGTTCGACTTGGGAACTCACAGTGAACCTTCTTGTTTCTGTCGCGCAGGTATTTGCTTGATCAGTTTATCAACACATCCTCCAACCAGCGTACCGACGCGTACGGTGGCTCGATCGAAAATCGCGCACGCCTCGTGCTTGAGACCGTCGATGCGGTCGTGGACGCGGTGGGTGAGGAACGGACAGCGGTGCGGTTCGGGCCGTTCATGGGCTTCCAGAGCATGGAAGACGAGTCGCCGTATGAAACCTGGGGATATCTCACCGAGCAGCTGCAAGCCAGACACCCGAATCTCGCCTACCTTCATTTTGTCGAACCCCGTGACACCTATGCCCCACCTGATGATAAGACCAAGGAGCTCGTGACCCTCGATCCTTTCAGAGCGATATGGAAAGGCCCCTTCATTTCTGCGGATGGCTATACCAACAACCTCAAACTCGCCGAGGACACCGCCAACCGGACCGGCAACCTCATATCCTTTGGGCGCGGCTATATTGCCAATCCTGATCTTGTGTTGCGCCTCAAGCATGGCTGGCCTCTGAATCCGTATGACCGCAGTACATTTTACTATGGTGGTGACAAAGGCTTCACCGACTATCCGACCTACTCTGCTGAGGCAGACACAACGGGTGATAAGCAAGCTGCAGTTGTAGATCCTACCCAAGCATAATTTAGATACTTGTACAATGCATTATATACCTTGTTCTTAAATTTCGCACAAAATAGATTGTAAAGTTTTTTGTTTGAAGAATTTGGCACAACAGTTGTTCGGTCTATCGCATGTATGCAAGGAATTATTTGAGAGAAGCAATTACGATCGAGGCCGTTCGCTCTTGCTTTGGAGGGGGGGGGAGAGAGAAAGAACCAATGCAAACCTGTAAGGTTTGTATAGACATCCAATGGACCAGCAGCAACGAAAGCGATATATCAGAGGGTTACAGTGAAGAGGCTCTAAATCTTTGGCAATGATGAAATATACAACGTCAAAATTGACTCTGGGGAAGGGGAATCGAGCCGGTTGCGTATTCAGGATATAACAAAAGGAGAAGGAGTATGATCCTTCTCTACGCATGTATCTTGTGCACAGCGCGTGTGTCAAATGCAAATACAGAAAGGAGACAGGGCTATGTTCAAATGGGTAAAAGAGTAGAGAAGGGAGAAAAAAAAATAAGATAGCGGGGTGTATATGTGTGCATGGTGTTGTGTATGCAGTGCATCGCTGGATGGCATGTGTGTGCGAGTGCGAGTGTGTGTGTGCGTGCATCGAGAGTGAGTGTCCATGGAGGTGTATAATAAAAAAGAAAAAGAAAAAAGAGGTATACTAGAAACAGCAGGAGCGTTCCTTCCTCCGGCTCCGTGTACGCTGCGTCATGCGTCTCAGACTGGAATCACCAAACTGGACACCGCTACCACTTCGTTCCGGATCAATTTGACCTATGGTGCTGCTAGGTGAGAAAAAGAAACGCGTCTGATGGACGCAATGCCACTTGCCTGTTTCAATTTTGCTCAGGATGGAGCGTGCACATTTGAAGAACATGTCTTCGACCGCGTCTCCTGTGAGAGCGCTTGCTTCCAGAAACATCATTTCTATCATTTGCACTGTTAGACACCCAATAGGGTACCTTGGCCTTTTTATCTAATGGGCTTACCATGTTCTTGCGCGAAGCGACTGGCTTCTAAATAGGATACTTCGCGTTCATCAGCACGATCATTCTTGTTGCCGACCAAGATAATGACGAGTTCAGTGTTAGCTAGCGACCGCACATCCGACAGCCAGGATCGGACGCCGAGAAATGTGTCACGACTGTAAAAGGCATAGTGTGATAAGTACTTTTTGCTATGCCGGCACGTTACCCTTATCCCAAAGCTGATCCGCGGCCAGCCAGATTTCTCTCTTTGGACTGGCTGCCTTCTCGTCTTTCTATGTGCCTGCACTGCTCTGCCCTGCCTTGGCTTGCCTACCTACTTGCAAATATCATACACCACAAAGGCGCCTGCTGCTCCGCGGAAATAACTCTTGGTCAACGACCTAATACGGCGTGAGTCGGTATTGATACGCGCGCATAAGGGGAGCGAATCGTACCGAAAGCGCTCTTGTCCTGCAGTGTCCCATATCTGGAGTTTTATCGACTTGTCTGAAATGTGTATAATCCGAGTGCCGAATTCCATGCCAATCGTGTTCACGGAATCCTTCTTGACTTTACTTCAAGTCAGCGTGAAGTTCTTCAGAGTTGCAGGGTTACGTACATTGGTTTTCTAGAAAGTGATGCAGAAGACATGACCTGAAGGCAAGTGGTTATAAGTGAGTGAGTGAGTCAGTCTACGGAAGTACCCGGCAAGTCCAGTTATGAGCGACATACTTGCCCGTGCCGGAATCACCGACCAGCAGCAACTTCAGCAGAAAGTCTACACCTCGAATGAGACACGGCATGCTACTCACTCAGGACTCGCACTTACCATAAGCATCTGCCAACATTGCGTGTATATAGGATAGGTATCAAACTTCGCAAAGGGAATAAAAAAAAAAGAGACAGAGAGAAAAGGAAAAGGAAGAGCAAACAAAATACCAATAAAAAAGAGTTAAAGGGGGTGGATAGGGTCTTGTGTGCGTGCGTAAAGTAATATTTAGGTGGCACAAAGACGAAACATCCCTCACTCATTCATAGCTCCACTTACATTCTACATGTCTTTTTCCTTTTATTTGGTGCAACCATCCAAGCGTCTGTTGGATCCTTTTGACATCAGCCATACACACTTCTATGCATGATTACGTAGATACTTGGTGCGACCCATCGAACATTCTCTCCATCCTTCCTGCCACATTAGAAAT
>JNEN01000634.1:0-13123 GCA_000697355.1 Syncephalastrum monosporum B8922 | reverse complement strand
CCCCCCCTCTTTTTTTTTTTTTTTTGTGCAATGGCGCGAGCGATATAATGCTTCAAATTGGCATATGCCTAAATCTAATAACTACAAGGGGAAGACGACCGAATCGAAGTATATAGATTCGATTGCGAAAGTAGCGACAATAATTACTATTTTGGAGGAAAAGAGACATGAACTGCTTCGTTCAGTAAAAAGGTCATTGTAATAAACTGGCTGACGTTACGTTACTGATATAGGAAATGGGTTGGTAACGACTTTAATAAAGATTGGATCAAATTGCAGTTTTCATGTGCTTCTTTGGCGTCAGGACCCCGCATTTGGCATATTCGCTTTACGCTCCATTCCATTCCTTTAAACCTCACCTCATGAACGACCCTGTTCCACCTCCTCCAGTCATTCACTCTGCTTTTAAGATCGCCTTCAAGGTGGTATCCCACCTCTTCTTTCGCGAGATTAAAACAACAGGCGAGCAACTTGTACCTGTCGATTCCCCCTGTATCTTCATCGTCGGCCCTCATGCCAACCAATTCGTCGATGGCATGGTATTCCTCAGCAATGTTCCTCGTCATTCTTATGCTATTATGGCTTCTGTCTCTTACAATAAGCCGTTTATTGGCCATGTCGGCAAAATTCTCAGTGCGAGTAAGTAGACAAAATTACATTTTTAATCATCCTATTCATACTGTGATATGCAGTTCCTGTCGTCCGTCCGCAGGATATCGTTAACCGCGGTGCCGGAAAAGTATCATATGAAGCGCCTTTCGTCATCCGTGGTGATGGCACCTGCTTCACCGAGCAAGTAGCGCCACGAGACTTTATCCTATTCGGTCGCAACTACAAGGGCCATGTGGCTCGTGTGATCTCGGATACCGAGCTTCACATCACGCATGCCATACCCACCGATGATACCTCCTTCTACGACTATAAGATCGCACCGCACGTCGACCAAACCTCCGTCTACAGAGAAGTCCATGACTATCTCAATAATAACGAATGCATCACTATCTTTCCAGAAGGTGGTAGCCATGACCGACCGGAGATGCTTCCTTTGAAAGGTACTACGAATTTACAGTATCATCCAAACATCCTAATTCACTGATACAAACAATGTATCTTGTAGCTGGGTTTGCTGTCATGGCTTTGGGAGCAATGGCGGAAAACCCAAATCTGGATCTTAAGATTGTCCCTGTTGGTAATGAGACCGCTTCCTTCGTACTCCATTGTCTAACACGTCTTTTCCACAGGCATGAATTACTTCCACCCTGACAAATTCCGATCACGGGCGGTCGTCTCTTTTGCTCCGCCATTATCCATCGATCGCGAGGACGTTGAGAAGTTCAAAAAAGGTGGCCTCAGCAAGCGAGAAGCAGTGACAAAACTGATGGATCAAAGCGACGAAGCTTTCAGAACCGTCACTATCAACGCGCCGGACTACGACACCCTTGTGGTACGCCAGAAGTACAATCCAATCATGAAAGCTCACCTTTAGCAAAGATCATCCAAGCAGCGCGTCGTCTCTACCGCCCTTCAACTCAAAAGGGGAAAACATCCATCGATGAAGTTGTTAAGCTCAACCGCAACTTCGTCTCTGGATGGTCAAAACTCAAAGACGAGCCGAGAATTGAGTCGTTGACACGCAAAATTAAGCTGTATAACGACACGCTCAGTTTCTTTGGAATCCGTGATCATCAGGTCGACAAGCTCGATATCACCCCTGCTCGCGCTGCTTCCATGTTGGTACGACGTCTGATGAAGCTCATGCTCCTTTGTGGCGTGGGAGCTCCAGCGTAAGCACTGCTTGACTTGCTTGGCACATGTGTCATGATGGCGTCAATCTCACTTTTTCTGATAGGATGGTTTCCAACCTGCCACTCATTTGGATCACCAAATTTATCAGTGAAAAGAAGCAGAAAGGTCAGTCTATCAAAAGGGTGTGTGTGTGCAAGATGAATACTGAAAGTATTTGCAGAGGCGCTGGCAGGATCCATGGTCAAGATTGCTGGTAAGGATGTCTTGGCAACATGGAAAATTTTGGTCGCCGTTTTTGTTGCACCTGCCCTGTACGGTGTCTATGCCCTGCTCTATTTGGGATATCTTGTCCGTCAGCGACCCGATCTATCCAGATTCAACAAGCTTGTGAGAGCCGGCATCGTCTGGAGTGTCCAGCCTATCCTACATTATGCTCTCATGCGGCTTGGTGACACCGGCTTGGATATCTACAAGTAAGTGAAAGTGTGGGATACACATACCTTTAGCTCATATATCGCCCACCCAGATCCATCAAACCGCTCTTCCTTGCTGTTCGCAATCCGGAAGTGGGAAGAATTTTGCGTATCATGCGTAATGATCTCTCCCGAGACATCACTGCTTTTGTGCACGAGTACAAGTCGGTATTCTTGCCCGATGAGCACGTCCCCAAAGAATCGAATGGAAAGCTTCTGGACGTCAAGAGCGAAGAAAAAGAGCAAGGTATATCATATTTATTCCTGATACGTATTATGAGTATTAACGGGCTCATTGGTCAGCCTCATAGATCTGAATACATTCCCTCTCAATAGACGACCTTGAACTTCTCCTCATGGAGTGAAATATTGATATCATTATATAAAGTTACAGCCTTTCATACATTGAATCATCCGGCATACAGATGCTTTATTTTTGTTTTTAGCGCAGCTCAAGTGTCGCTGTTGTCTCTGTCGTGAACAAAATGACTCGCGGGATAATCATGACTCAACAAAGGATGGCTCCGGTAAGGTGACTCGGGTTGCATTTTCAAGGTCATTGCGGTCGGATTTGACAAGGGTACAGGCTCCAGCACAAGAGGCGCACTACCAGGACTACTTGAGCAGTTAGTTGGGTCGTCTATTTCTTGTTGCGGCATGGTTGAGAATGACGATGGTGGGATGGCATCCTGGAGGGTGTCATTATCTCCTGGAGAGCCGCTCAGCGCATGGCGTTCTTCTGCCCGTCGATGGGCAGCCCGCTTGTTTTGGAACCAGGTCTGGATACGGCGAGGTGTTGTATGCAGCTTTTGTGCCAGATCGAGTTTGATCTCACGGGATGGGAACCTGCAGCGGAGAAACACACCATCCAAGGTTTTGAGTTCTTGTGAGCTGAAACGCTGGCGGCGAACATAATCCGTATTGTCCTCGCCGCTATCCTCGTCTGCTTCGTTGTTGCTATTCTCAGGATTCATATTATTGCAGGTGTTCGGATTGCTTGTGCCATAGAAATGGGTCTCGCTTTCGGATGTGTGCTCTTCGATATTTTCACTGTATTCCGGTGGATTAATTCGTGTAGTGGCCATCTAGGCAAGTAAACGAAAGCTGGGTAAATCCAAAACACACGAGTTAGAGTGCCTTATAAAGATCGTGTTATTGGTCAAAAGCACATGTATGGAAGATGAGGGCACAGTATTTCACGCAATGGAGGAGCTGCTGTGATATATCTTTGTAGACATCGTCATATATCTTTAAACCGCTGCACTTCAGCAGTGATAAATTAGCAAATGTGGGAAAATATGTATATTATTTTTATCCATAAGATCACGTATAATGGTATCTTTTATGTTGCAGTGCTTTGAGCGACTGAACTCCGGGTGAGTAGGAGGCACGACAGTTCAGCTTCATATCTACAGGATCGGGTTTCTTTTCTGACAGCGAGAACTGCGTAGAAATTTATCGTGTGCGGAGAACTGTAAAATGCACCATGTGACCCGGTACTTCGTACCCATAACTAATAGATGTATGTAACGTATCTATAGATAGTCAACCCATGCTCTTCTATCATGAGTGTGTCTATGGAATGAATATTAAATCGAAGGGTTTGAGAAGGAAAAAAAAAAAACAAAAAATAGCTGAATAGTTCGACGAGGTGATATAGTGGCAAAAGAGAATAGGTGAGGTGAAGGAATGCAATGTTTCGATTACGTACATGGAGCAGGATAGACATAAAAAGTGTGGCACAGTCATCGGACGGCCTCGTGCAATGTTTGCAGAGTGCCTCCACAACTCACGCACTCCCAGGCACACCATCCTCTCTCTCATCTGTGTCGGGATCTGAAATTGATGCGATTGCGTTTGTAGAAGAGCCCAAACAAAAATGGCTGAATATCGTCTTTTGCTCTCTCTTTTTGTTTTTGTTTTCGCCTTGTAACCCTCAACGCAAAACATGCGCAATTCCAGCCCATCGTTGGATGTGCCTTCAGAAGACTCTCCCGATTCCCCGTCAGGATCATCAACGAGTGAACCCCAAGACGAGTCCAGCCACATTCAGCATCCTCTTATGGAGCAATCTTTCTTCTACAAACTCGACCAACTCTCGCCCGATAACCCGCTTTATTTTATGCAACAACAATCTAGACAGCCTGGACAGCCGTCGTTCGAAGAGGACCACGCTATGGCTGAGGCCTCGACCGAGTCCCCGTCGAGAATGGACACCAATTCTCCTCCATCGCAGCATTCCTTAGACCATCACCAAGCCATGTCGCCCCAATCCGACCATCCGCTCCAAACCACGCCCCAGTCTATGACCATGTCTCACATGCCATCCCTTCAACAGCAACATGACAACATTGTGGATCCTCTGCAGCCTGCCACTTCTGCCACGCCTGAGACGAACCAAACCTTCTGGTCTGGTGTGAACAACGTATGTGGAAAAAAAGGACTTGATTTTTTACGTCCATTCTTTTTTTTTTAACATTGGGCTTTATTATCCTTCATGTAGTTCCTTTCCAATGTTACGCACAATCCTTTTCCACAGGCGATCCCGAACCTCGCCCGCAACTTTACGGATTACTTGTCATCGAATTATCCCGTTCAACTTCCGGGATCGTTGTAAGCTTCCCCCGACAGTACCCAAAAAGTGTGGACAATCGCTGACAATTTACCGTTAGTAATTCCGACTCAACGGCCCAAAAAGCGCAAGCGCCTTCTCCTGACGGAAACGCCACCCAAGCAGCACCTTTAGTTCCACGAGAACTCGCTTACAAACAGGACACCCCTCTGGATTCGATCTCAAAGAGCCCTGGGTAATTTACTCATACTATTTCATCAGCTTTCTTTCTCGTCTCATCTTTTTCCCCCCCTCTCCTCTTGTCCGCAGCATGCAAATTCGTGTTCTTGGCGTGCCGCAAACCGGTGCGAAATCGCGCGTCGAAACACAGATCAAACTTTGCATCCAGCTCGTCACCGATGATGGTGACAAAGCCCAGTGGTGGTCTCACCTAAAGTTGCCAGAGACCATGGTCGCGAAGGATAAACTTAAGCGCCAGATCATGCTCACCACTGCGCCCAATGGCACACGCATCGCCAACGTCGCCGGTCTCGATAATAACAATATGCCAATCCAGCCTGAAAAGATGCTTTTCCTACGTGCGCGTGTCATCTGTGCGAGCGATCCTTCAAAAAAAGTTGTCACCTGTCTCGGTTGCATTCAACGCGAGGTGAGCCCAAAAAATGCAGTTATTTTATTTTTCGACTTACCGACCTTTCTTCTTTCTTTTTTTTAAAGCGCAAACGCTCCCAACGCCGGAAAGAAAATAGAGTCAAGACGGAGACCGACGAGGACAAACGACCTGTCGATGACGAAAAGTCACTTGCGCTCGAGGAGCAAAAGGTGCTACTGTTTAACTGCTCCGAAGTCGTTGACTTTAGCTCGGGAGACACAATTCTGCCCACACGTATCACATGCTATTGCCGGCACCATAATGAACGCCTTGGCTTTTGGTTAGTGCCACGTATTCATGCTTGTCATGTGTCATGCTCACGCTTAGCTCTTTTTTTTCTCTCTCTCTCAATGAAGTATCTATTTTGAGATGTTGGATCACAGCGGCAAACAGGTCGCGACGGGCATGTCGCCACCCATCATGATCACCGATGACCACAAGTCCAACAAAGTCAAGGCGGGTCGCAAACGACCGCGTCTTGAAGCCGAGCATAATCCTCAGATGATGCCAACCAGTGCCGTCTTTCCGCCTTTCAACCAGCAAGCGGTCCCGTCAACCATGGCGAATGTCCCTGCACTGCAGGCATTTAATCACTTTCCTAATCCGGTACAACAGCAACAGCAACAATCACCGTTACAGCATCAACAGCCACAAACCCAACAACAACAACAGCAACCATCGATTCAGCCGCGGCCTGAGCAGGACATGATGCCTGTCTCCAACAAATCGTCGCCCTTGCCCATGGAGGCGCTTCTGCAGCAACAGATGGCGTCTATGAATGCAGACCTGCTCGGACCCATACCTTCCAGTGCACAGTCGGTAGAACGAAATCCCAGCACATCCACCTCACCTGTCCCACCTGCGGCGGTGGAGCGACCCCAGCTGCAGAGACTCATCCCGAGCGAAGGCCCCACCTTCGGCGGCATTGAGGTCACGATGCTAGGCACCAACTTCCGACCAGGCCTGACCGTTATGTTTGGTGAGGTGGCCGCGTCCACGACCCATTACTGGTCGCCCAACACGCTCGTCTGCATCTTACCACCCGCCACCGAACCCGGTGCGGTCGTCGTCTGTTTCAAGGAGTATCCCGTGATGGACAGCCAAGACGTCGTGCTCTTCACTTATTACAATGAGAATGACCGAGCATTGATGGAACTTGCACTCCAAGTGGTCGGTCTGAAAATGACCGGCCGTGTCGAGGATGCACGCGAGATTGCGATGCGCATTGTGCAGGGCGGCAACCAGAACAACCAACAACAGCAGAACACGTCCGACACCAATGGTTCCTCCAACGGAGACAAGGGCAAGGGCCAACAACATTCTGTGACTAACCTCGAGCGTGGCATCATCCAAGTCCTCGAGGTCATGGATACAATGGAGGACGTGCAACCCGACGATGTCTCAATGGTCAATGCCCAGGGCCACACGATGCTGCATCTGGCAGCTATGCTCGGTTTTGGCAAACTCGCATTGGCACTGTTGGATCTCGGCTGTTTTGCAGACGCGACGGATAAGAACGGTTACACCGCACTTCACTATGCAGCACTGTACGGCCACGAAAACGTCGCACGCATCCTGCTGGAGGACGGCGACGCGGACCCGGAACCGATCTCGATGACGAGCAAGCGCCCGATGCATCTCGCCAAGGACAACACCATGCGCACCCTTCTCCTCAGTTATATGCCGCTGGTCGACAAGGAGACCTCTGAATCGTCTGGATACGATGGCGCGTTGTCCGACACGATGAGTGCCGACGTGGACACTTCTTTCGACGAATACGAAGCAGAGGAGGACGGCGAGGGGGAGTCGGATGCCGACAGCGTATGGCTCGGAGGAAGCGACGTTGAGGATGAGCGACTGGATGTCGTGGATGTTCAGCAGCACCTTTATCTTTCCGACACATCGACTACCAGTCTGAGCTCGGCTATCTCTCAAGAAGGTCTGCGCCGGCGGAGGGGCCGGGGCGTGGCGTCTATTCAATATCTGCAGCAGGAAGACAATACATGCAATTCGGCAGATGAAATTCTTGACGCTGAAGCCGTCGGCGAGCATGCCGGTGTGTCATCCTCGGATGACGAGCCAGAACAAAGTCCAAAAGGCAGCACCTGGATGCAGCGCACACTCTCGCATTTCCAGCAGCCCAAGCACCAGCGGGCACCTTCGGACAGCTCGTTCCTGCAAAACTTAAAGAACAACATGCCGGCCAAGCCTTCGGATCTCGGACTGAAAAACATTGCAGACCACCTCTTGCAGCTGCCGCGTCCCACCGCCATGATTGCCAATATGTCGGTCTTGTTCTCCAACGAGCAGCGCAAGACCGGCACCGAGGAGCCCGAGCAGACCCTTGCTTGGTACATGGCGCTGGCCTATGCCATGGGCGCACGTAGCAACAGCCAGCAAGAAACCACGTCCCAGCGACCCAATCGGAAACAGCACCATGTTTCAGCTTACGTTCCCCCCACTACAGCCCCCCCCGCCAATCCCTCTACCGCTTCTGCCACGCCCTCCACCTCCTCTTCTATACCATCCGTACCAGCTGCCAGCTCGTCCTATGATAGTTTCTACACCAGCGGCCTCGAAACCATGGAAGACCGAAAACGCCGCGATCAGCGCCTGTTTTCGTTCTGGGTGCCTCTGCTTTGCCGTAAGTTTGAATTTCAGCCTTCTGTTTCAAAAATCTAACTTTTTTTTTCCTGTTTCCGCCTCAATAGTGATGGTGATCTGGCTTGTATACCAGGTTGCAAGCAACCACTCCTTCCATAATCTTTTTGGCCTGTTGAACGCCTAAGTACGCTGCACCATCTCCATACATAAATATATATACATACTACTATGCTCTCCCTCTGTTCATCTACTTTTTTTTTTCTGTTTCTTGCCCTCAAAGAGGGAAATCTATTTTCGGCAACGCACGCTGTTACGTCGCAATAGAACTCTTTAATTTTGGCACCCTGCTGCGGTCGAGTCCGAGCGTTGATTATCAGCTAGACTGGAGGACTTAGTGTAACAACCGGAAAGATATACCTCGATCTCGGCGGTATTATGAGTGGAGCATATTTCAAGAGTTTCTTAGCATCCCAAATTGAAAGCTTCTCTGTCGGCTCTGCTCTGTTCATTTATTTTGTCGAACATGAAGATTATATTGGTTTGCTTTCGAAGTTCTCTAAATGTGCGCTTCATTGGTTTTCATACTTATGGCTTCGGAAAGTATATTTTCCGGGCTATAGATGTTGTTATAGACAGTAGAAATGTCATCGCTGCTTATGTAGTTGACATCAACACACGTGATCCTCGCCGTCCTTCTGACGCAAGTCAATTCTGTTTAAAAGAACTCCTCGACTCTTCTAGTTATTCGTGTCTCAGACGTCACAACTGTGTTTACCTATAAAGGGTCAGTCGATTGTATTCACATCGTATCGATATACTTCTGCACAGCCAGTGGGTCGTTGGAGATACAAGTCTCATACGAATTTGATCTTCTTCTGGACAAGCGCATGTGGCTTCTGTACATATGTACACATATGCGCTAACGGCTTGTTATATATATATATATATATGACTATGAGAATCTATGTTATCGTATTTCAACATTATTCGTCTTTCGCCATTATAAACTCGATTGGAGTGTCTATCGGTAACCCAATTTCGTGTGGCAGTGGAGGCTTGGAGGGTTGTCGACGTACAAGTTACACATATTGCAAAACTTAGAACATCATCAAATCCATCTTGTGCAATAGTTACCTTTTCTCTTTGTGACATCCAGGGTTTACAGAAAATTATGGCATGCGTGCTTACGTATGGACAGTAGATCAATCGCGTGCCGCTGATTCTTGGGGCCGAAAAAGATGGACGCGTATGACCCATGGAGCGCGTAAATTTGCTTAAGTCGGTAGTGCTTACATGTGGCACAAGCGTACGTGGCTTTCCATGTAACCACGGATAAGCATGTTGTGCTACCCCTTTATTACGAATGATACATTTGTAAGCAAAGAGATCTCAATACACTCGCGAACCTTACCATGCGTACCACTACAGCTACAACTGTGCCATCACGCATGACAAATTCGAGAAGAAAGTTTGTGCAAGCAATTTGTAATTATTTTCCACCTCTGACAAATCTGTTGTGCAGATAAAACATATAAATACCTTTTGTGCATAACGTCCTGCCACCGACACAATAGCATCTTCAGTAACAACAATTTCTTCACCATATCATGGTAACCCCAGCTTCCTCCCTTTCTTCAAGCGCACTCTTTCAACCCATCAAGGTCGGCGCTCACCAACTGCAGCACCGCGTCGTAATGGCACCCACCACACGTATGCGCACACCGATCACGACGGGTGTGCCGACGACTTCCATGGTCGAATATTTCCGGCAGCGTGCCACGTCGGGCGGTCTCCTCATTGCAGAAGCGACGGTGATCTCGCCTGACCAGGGTGCTTATCCAGGCGCGGCTGGTATTTGGTCCGACGAACAGGTTGCAGGGGGGAAAAAAGTGACGGAAGTCGTCCATGCCAAGGGAGCCGTCATGTTTGATCAACTGTGGCACATTGGCCGCGCTGCCTCTCCCAACTGGATGCATGTGCACAAACAGCCCGTCGGCCCGTCGGCCATTGCGGCCAAAGGCAACAACCTCTTTGACGGCGGCCCGTATGTCGTGCCTCACGCGCTGACGATCCCGGAAATCAAGGATATTATTCAGGATTTCGTAAAGGCCGCCCACAATGCCATCCGGGCTGGGTTTGACGGGGTGGAACTGCACGCTGCTGGCGGGTAAGGCAAAGAGAAGAGCGAGGTTCGACTTGGGAACTCACAGTGAACCTTCTTGTTTCTGTCGCGCAGGTATTTGCTTGATCAGTTTATCAACACATCCTCCAACCAGCGTACCGACGCGTACGGTGGCTCGATCGAAAATCGCGCACGCCTCGTGCTTGAGACCGTCGATGCGGTCGTGGACGCGGTGGGTGAGGAACGGACAGCGGTGCGGTTCGGGCCGTTCATGGGCTTCCAGAGCATGGAAGACGAGTCGCCGTATGAAACCTGGGGATATCTCACCGAGCAGCTGCAAGCCAGACACCCGAATCTCGCCTACCTTCATTTTGTCGAACCCCGTGACACCTATGCCCCACCTGATGATAAGACCAAGGAGCTCGTGACCCTCGATCCTTTCAGAGCGATATGGAAAGGCCCCTTCATTTCTGCGGATGGCTATACCAACAACCTCAAACTCGCCGAGGACACCGCCAACCGGACCGGCAACCTCATATCCTTTGGGCGCGGCTATATTGCCAATCCTGATCTTGTGTTGCGCCTCAAGCATGGCTGGCCTCTGAATCCGTATGACCGCAGTACATTTTACTATGGTGGTGACAAAGGCTTCACCGACTATCCGACCTACTCTGCTGAGGCAGACACAACGGGTGATAAGCAAGCTGCAGTTGTAGATCCTACCCAAGCATAATTTAGATACTTGTACAATGCATTATATACCTTGTTCTTAAATTTCGCACAAAATAGATTGTAAAGTTTTTTGTTTGAAGAATTTGGCACAACAGTTGTTCGGTCTATCGCATGTATGCAAGGAATTATTTGAGAGAAGCAATTACGATCGAGGCCGTTCGCTCTTGCTTTGGAGGGGGGGGGGAGAGAGAAAGAACCAATGCAAACCTGTAAGGTTTGTATAGACATCCAATGGACCAGCAGCAACGAAAGCGATATATCAGAGGGTTACAGTGAAGAGGCTCTAAATCTTTGGCAATGATGAAATATACAACGTCAAAATTGACTCTGGGGAAGGGGAATCGAGCCGGTTGCGTATTCAGGATATAACAAAAGGAGAAGGAGTATGATCCTTCTCTACGCATGTATCTTGTGCACAGCGCGTGTGTCAAATGCAAATACAGAAAGGAGACAGGGCTATGTTCAAATGGGTAAAAGAGTAGAGAAGGGAGAAAAAAAAATAAGATAGCGGGGTGTATATGTGTGCATGGTGTTGTGTATGCAGTGCATCGCTGGATGGCATGTGTGTGCGAGTGCGAGTGTGTGTGTGCGTGCATCGAGAGTGAGTGTCCATGGAGGTGTATAATAAAAAAGAAAAAGAAAAAAGAGGTATACTAGAAACAGCAGGAGCGTTCCTTCCTCCGGCTCCGTGTACGCTGCGTCATGCGTCTCAGACTGGAATCACCAAACTGGACACCGCTACCACTTCGTTCCGGATCAATTTGACCTATGGTGCTGCTAGGTGAGAAAAAGAAACGCGTCTGATGGACGCAATGCCACTTGCCTGTTTCAATTTTGCTCAGGATGGAGCGTGCACATTTGAAGAACATGTCTTCGACCGCGTCTCCTGTGAGAGCGCTTGCTTCCAGAAACATCATTTCTATCATTTGCACTGTTAGACACCCAATAGGGTACCTTGGCCTTTTTATCTAATGGGCTTACCATGTTCTTGCGCGAAGCGACTGGCTTCTAAATAGGATACTTCGCGTTCATCAGCACGATCATTCTTGTTGCCGACCAAGATAATGACGAGTTCAGTGTTAGCTAGCGACCGCACATCCGACAGCCAGGATCGGACGCCGAGAAATGTGTCACGACTGTAAAAGGCATAGTGTGATAAGTACTTTTTGCTATGCCGGCACGTTACCCTTATCCCAAAGCTGATCCGCGGCCAGCCAGATTTCTCTCTTTGGACTGGCTGCCTTCTCGTCTTTCTATGTGCCTGCACTGCTCTGCCCTGCCTTGGCTTGCCTACCTACTTGCAAATATCATACACCACAAAGGCGCCTGCTGCTCCGCGGAAATAACTCTTGGTCAACGACCTAATACGGCGTGAGTCGGTATTGATACGCGCGCATAAGGGGAGCGAATCGTACCGAAAGCGCTCTTGTCCTGCAGTGTCCCATATCTGGAGTTTTATCGACTTGTCTGAAATGTGTATAATCCGAGTGCCGAATTCCATGCCAATCGTGTTCACGGAATCCTTCTTGACTTTACTTCAAGTCAGCGTGAAGTTCTTCAGAGTTGCAGGGTTACGTACATTGGTTTTCTAGAAAGTGATGCAGAAGACATGACCTGAAGGCAAGTGGTTATAAGTGAGTGAGTGAGTCAGTCTACGGAAGTACCCGGCAAGTCCAGTTATGAGCGACATACTTGCCCGTGCCGGAATCACCGACCAGCAGCAACTTCAGCAGAAAGTCTACACCTCGAATGAGACACGGCATGCTACTCACTCAGGACTCGCACTTACCATAAGCATCTGCCAACATTGCGTGTATATAGGATAGGTATCAAACTTCGCAAAGGGAATAAAAAAAAAAGAGACAGAGAGAAAAGGAAAAGGAAGAGCAAACAAAATACCAATAAAAAAGAGTTAAAGGGGGTGGATAGGGTCTTGTGTGCGTGCGTAAAGTAATATTTAGGTGGCACAAAGACGAAACATCCCTCACTCATTCATAGCTCCACTTACATTCTACATGTCTTTTTCCTTTTATTTGGTGCAACCATCCAAGCGTCTGTTGGATCCTTTTGACATCAGCCATACACACTTCTATGCATGATTACGTAGATACTTGGTGCGACCCATCGAACATTCTCTCCATCCTTCCTGCCACATTAGAAATATCTCCATTGACCTATTCAGGACAAAAGTCCGTTCTATAAATGCATCCATCCTGTCAACA
>JNEN01000610.1:0-13700 GCA_000697355.1 Syncephalastrum monosporum B8922 | reverse complement strand
GCCTGGCAAATTCCAAGAAACCACTTACGACGCACCGCCTCTCAAGGATGACGAGGTTTATATTGAAATGGAAGCATGTGGCGTCTGCCACACCGACATTATCTATAGCCAGCAGCCCGGCAGCGTCCTCGGTCACGAGCCCATTGGACGTGTGAAGGAGCTTGGCAAAGGTGTTACAAAATTCAAAGTCGGTGATCTTGTCGGGTACGTGTTTGTGGCATGACATATTGTCAACAGTTCTTCTTTTGTCTGACGAAATATTGCTTAACTTGAAGCTTCTCATACTTGCGCGATGCCTGTCTCGATTGCCGTCAGTGTATCTCTGGTCAGGACGTAATGTGTGAAAAGCGTGTCATGTTCCCCGATGGTGGAAACAATGGTTTCGCCGAGGGTGTTGTTTGCAAGTCTCGGTACATGTGACACGACAACACACAAACACACATTCGCTAATTCTTTAATTTTGCATTATGCAGCTTTGTGTATGCCGTGCCCGAAGGCCTCTCCGCCAAAGAAGCCGCGCCTCTCATGTGCGCCGGTCTCACTGTCTTTACTGCGTTGTATCAGGCCCAATTACCGCCCACTGCTCACGTCGCGGTCGTTGGTATTGGTGGATTGGGCCACTTGGCTCTTCAGTTCGCACGTGCATGGGGCTTTCATGTCACTGCCATCTCCCATAGTCCCGTAAGTTATTGCTTTCTACGAAACCATATCTCTTACCTTCTCCGTGCAGAACAAAAAAGACGAGTGCCTGAAGTTTGGCGCCCACGAGTTCTTGAGCTCTAAGGATTTTGAGAAGACAGAGTATAAAGGCCGCAAGTTTGACTTGATCCTTGACACCGTGAGCGTCGATCTACCCTGGGACAGCTATCTGGACCTCCTGGATCGGTAAGTTCATTTATTTCCTTGGATATGGCCAGGCGAGCTCAACATATACACGATATCAGAAACGGATCCTTTTTCTTGATCGGACTTCCCAACGGTCCCATCGAGATCAAACAAATCATCCCTTTTCTGCAAAGCCAGCGTGTCTTCAAGGGCTCCATTCTCGGTGGCAGATACATGGTTGAGCTTATGCTTGAATTTGCCGCACGCCATCAGGTTAAGCCGGCCGTTGTTGATTTCCCTTTTGTAAGTCGAAATCGTGAGTGTTGTAGAGAGAAGTCTCATCATCATCTGTCGATCCAAAATAGACGGTGGAAGGACTCGAAAAGGCAGTCGAGGAGAGCGAAGCAAACAAGCTGCGCTACCGTGCTGTGCTTACCAAGAAGTAGAGTTATGTATGTAAGGTAAAAAATGGAGCATACTGTATTTTGGGGTTGTCGTAGGTTGCCGTATAAATAAAGCAAAGTTTTCCTTCTAATTTCTCTACTTTGAGCCCTATAAATGACGGACAACATCTCATTGTTGGGAGTGCGTACAGGTGTGACAAGCGAGTCCGCCCGTATAGACAGGACACCCATGTCGACTGAAGCTATTAGCAGAGATGGTTAGCATGCCTTATACATCATAGCATCATGTTCTGCTGACAGCATCAGATTCTTATTAAACTAGGCGATGATCTTTCCCGCATGAGTGAGCGTGTTACTCGAAACCACACAGTGGTCATGACGGCCTACCAGATGAGCGAGCGTATCGGCTGTGCCTACTACGTTGGCGAGTACCGTGAGCTTTTCCTGGTGGAAGACGTGCCTCAGACCATACCTTTTGAGGATATTCATCACCGTAAAGACAATATTATGTTGTACCTTTTTGTTGAAATCGCAATTGACTTTCATATATAGTGATGGAGCAAGTAGAGCCTACGAAAATTATATTATGCGACGACAACCTGGACCTCTTGACTATTGTGGAAGAAATGATGACAAGTAGTATGTGCAGTGAGCAATGCGGAGACTTGCAAGTTATCAACATCTCTTGTGTAGACGACGTATCAATCGAGAAATTGCCTCACAAGGAGTTCAATTTGGCGCGAGGGAAACACACTTTGTTGGATTGGTACGCGAGTATTCAAAAAACATGCTCCCAGTCTGCAATGGAGGACGGCGAAGACGGCGAGAGCATTATGGCAAGAGATATGGACGTTGATATGCCAGAGGAAACGACCTATAAAGATCCATATGACGGTGAGAGCCGCCAAGCTTATCTTCAGCTATCATGTCACATCAACTGGGAAAGTTGTGCCATGGTATGTAGAAAACCTGTATTGCCAATGAAGGTAACCGTACTCATAGACTTCAGATATCTTGCGCAGGTACGCTACTGCGCCACCTTGAGCAGCATGATATGGGAAATACAGAAGACGAAAATGGGGGAGACCGCGGTACAGCACCAATTGTTCTTCGAAAAGTGAAAATGTACGCCATGAGTCCATCTACTTACTCCTTACACGCACAAAGCTCATACATGTTTCCTGCTGTAAAGAGGAAGCTTTATGCAAGTCTCAACGGATACGTATAGGTACATTTGCGCAAGGCAATACGTTATCATGCTAATTTATAAGCTGGAAAGGTCCCTGCACGTCTTTGAGAAAGATGCTCACCCAAGCATACATCAAAAGCGTGGCAAGGAGAGTCTGTCCCTCTTCGGTAAGTGGGCTTTTTTCGAAAGTGCTCGGTGTTTCCTATAAAGGTTCAATTGTTGTGTTTACTTGTTGTCAAGGCTTGCTGGATCAAACCATGAGCCCTATGGGTCATCATCTACTGCAAGAGTGGCTCATGAGACCTACCATGGATATCGCACTGCTCGACTGTCGACATCGCTCTGTTGGTTTCTTTGCCGAGGAAGACTCATCTGAAGTGATGCAGAATCTCAGAGAATGTCTGAAACATATAAAAAATGTACCCCGCATAGTATCGCATATTCGAGAGCAAAGCGCCCCCCCGCATGAGTGGCAACAGTTCCTCCAGGTGTGTACGTTGATTTCGAGGGATGCGACGGCTAATACAACCCTTGCATGGTAACCTTCATAGTTTGTCTTCTATGCCATACAGATTCGTGGTCATCTCAAAAAGTACTTCACAATCGACCTGCCGATCATAAGAAAGGTACATAAATAAACAGTGGCAGGCAATATTTGCGATGCAGCTGATCTGGTGTCTGCGGCAAAGATACAACTGGCGTGTAAGCTCGACATCCTGCGTAAAGTAGGATCTGCAATCAACGCCAAAGTAGGTCTATATACAAAACCTCTCTATCAACGGGACCACATAAAAATACAATGGATATATTCAGATCAACTTCAAGCAAAGCCATGACGAGAACCGTGTTATAATTAATGAAAACGTCGATGAGGTCACACCATTGAAGGGGCAAGCTATCGAGCCATAGTGCATATATAAAACTAATGTATCTATCCACTTTAGGAGCTAGACACACTAAAGCACCAGTACCGCAATCTAGAGTACTATCTTGTGAGTTCTTTCACAAATGGTAGACAAAATGACAAAACTAACCAGCTTTTTGAGATAGCTCGAAGTAGCGGAGCAGGTTGCCAGAGATCTTCCTCCCGGTATCGGCGCTTCCTGTAATGTCGTATACTTTCCTCAGTTAGGGTACCTTGTTACGGTGCCAAGAAGATTCGAGAACCGTCTTGTAACCATGGAGCCCGGATGGGAAGGTGCTTCGCTACAGGTAAAAACGTGGCCCTACCAAAATTTTCTGTATCACGCTCACTGTACACGCATGTAGTTCTTAACATCTGACTACATGTACTACAAGGAAGACAAAACCAGAGGTATGTACTCTACTTTGAATACACAAATATATGAAATAATGCTAAATCGAATGCGCCTGCAGGGCTCGACCAGTCGGTGGGTGATATCTACGCTGAAATCATGGGCAAGCACAAAGAAAAACGTAGATAACTCCATCTCTTTAATAGAGACTCTGTAGATAAAGAAATCGAAATTGTACAAGAGCTATCATCCAAGCTCGCAGAGCACTTCCTAGATCTGCTCACGATTGCTGATCTCTGCGCAGAACTGGACTGGTAAAATGTAGAAAAAGGTCAAAGCGCAGTATCCTAAAGATTTGCCATAATCGATAGCTTGCTGTCACTGGCAAAAGTGGCCCGGCAGCAACATTACGTACGACCTCAAATGACAGATGATGATAATAGCCTTCTAATCAAAGAGGGTCGGTGCGTATCAAATATTCTTTGCGTAAAAAACGACTCACTATTTAGTTCTGATACATACTCATTATTTCCAGGCACCCTCTGCAAGAGCTATGCATCGATATATTTATACCCAATGACACCTGGTTGATGGGCGGTGTTGGCACACAATCAGGAGACAACGAGAGCGCGGCCGATGCGGACAATAAAAGCGGTATAAGTGGGTACTCGAGCTTCTTTGCTCCTGTTCCACTGGAAACAGCCACATCCGATGCGCAAACTCCGCATAACCATGCGTCGGCCCAATCCATGCGTGGAACATTACAACAGTCGCGAGAGGTAATGGAGACGGAGCATCAGTTTGACCACAGGAGCAGTACATCCATGAGACCAAGCAGCGTCTTGCTTCTTACGGGTGCAAACTTTTCTGGCAAGAGTGTGTATTTGCGCCAGGTAGATTCAATGTGGTGCGAGTAGCGATTACACGTTCTCATGATAATATGTGTCTTACTTTAGACGGCTCTTATAGTATACATGGCTCAAGTTGGAAGGCAGGTATCTTCTGAAAGACCACGGTATGCTCAAATTTCATTGCTTTGCCCGTCACTATAGCTTCGTACCAGCAAAAGAAGCCAGGCTTGGCCTCACGGATCGTATTTTTACCCGCATTCAGACCATGGAGACAGTAGCCAAAGTATGTGAGATGCATAAATGACGTATTAGACCTTGAATTGCGTCTATATACGTATATAACGTGATTATTTTGTTTCTCGGTGAACTGCATAGATGCAAAGTGCATTCTCGTCTGATATTGAACAGCTCGCGCACGCCGTCCACGAAGCGACAGAAAAGAGTCTGGTGATAATTGATGAGTTTGGCAAGGTAATTAAACATTCTGCTGTCTTCGTAGGTACTATGGTCCATGGTTATCTCATACATACACATCATGAAACACCGTATATGCAGGGAACAGACGCGTGCGACGGTGTGGGTCTGCTCGCTGCTATTCTAGCCTACTTTGTATGCAAGGGTCCTCATTGTCCCAAGATCCTGGTGAGCACTCATTTTCACGGTACGTCAGAAAAATGAAGAATAGGACATCATTCAAAACAAATGCTTACGCTTTTATCCATATTTATACATCCCAGAGCTCGTCACGTATGGAATCCTGCGCGAGCAGCATGGTATCAGCTTTTATACCACTGAGGTCATGAACAGACCCGCTTTGCCCTCTCTTCCGTCTGCCAGACATGATGCCTCTCGTGATGAGTCCATGGTTACAACAAAGGATAGCCGATGGGTGACCATACCAGAAGAAGTGGTATTTCTGTACAAAGTGATCCCGCGACACCAAGCAAAAAGCGAGTCTTACGGGGCATGGTGCGCTAGTCTTGCAGGTATTGACCCCCTAATTGTGAAGCGAGGTAAGGTTTTCGCATTATTATTCGAAAAAGGAGCATGGATCGTCTTATGCATTGTCGATTTGTAGCTGCCGAACTGTCCGAGTTACTCAGTCAAGGTCATGAGATACCTATACGTACAACAAAAGGAGACGAACAGAGATATAATCAGCTGCAGTCGATGATTGACACATATATTCAGCAGTCGAGCGACAGCAATGAGACCGAGGAAAGAGACGTGGCATCCTTGATACATGAAATGGCGGAGCTTCTCCAGTAAAGAGGAATGTCGTATGGACGCGTGGTTTTATTGTGTATGTGCGAGCGTACATGCAAGTGGATATGGATATATAAATAAAGCGTGCCTATATGCGTGTGCGTTCTATTTACAGTTCATGAGAGACACACAAGAGAAAGGAAAACGAAAAGAAACAGAAGGGATGTGTGTGGTATCTTATTCAGTAGTAGCAATAACGTCGCCCGTTAATCGAGCCGAGCTGCGTCGTCGATCGCGTTCGCGGCGTTCAAGAAAACTTTGAGCGCTTGACCGTCGGCTCGCGCGATTGTCCTCGACAGCCGCAGGGCTTTCCATCTTGGCCACGAGCTCCGATGCATTGCTACCGCGCTTGCTGTTGGTGGTAGTGTGGGTAGCGTGACTGTCGGCAGTGTGCCATGACATGCGGAGGGGACTAGGAGATGACAACTGTGTCTCTGACGTGTCATGATGGTTGCCCTCTTGCGTCTCGTGCTGTAGACTGACGTGTTTAATGGGAAGCAAGTCCTGATCAGCACCCTGGAAAGCCGGTTTCACCCAGTCAGGCGGCGGGCCGACGGTGAGCCTCTGGGGGTCATCAAACCCTTGGTAGGTCTCATAGACCATGTAATCAAATGAACGGAAGCGTTCCTCGAGCTGGCGGAGCAGGCGCTCGTATTTGTCGGGTGCCATGCCCTCGACAAGAGGCGTTTCGGATGTTCTGGGAAGGAGCCAGTCAATCATGCCTTGCTGTTGAGGATGGTCATTCTGCCCATACGAGCTAGAGTCATGGAAGGTATTTTGGGGCCCCAGAATGTTCTCTTCCAAGTCGTGGATAGCTTCAAAATTTTGTTGATCTGTGGCAGGTCGGAAAGGCGGTTCCATCTGCTTGGAATCCAAGGCTACCCAATCGATACCATGGAAGAATGGGTGATTCAGCAGGGCTTGCCACCCACTGGTGCCATGGCCCAGCCGTTTTTTCGGATCATGATCCAGAAACTAGAGGGAGAGAGAGAGAGACAGTCAACTTTTTTCTTGTTGTTGCTCGTGCATGTATAAAGACTTACCCCACGGATGGCAGAGATGCATGTAGAGGAAATGGGCTCGCCGCCGTCGTCGGGCTGGGGATATGTGATGGTGCTACGACGGCAAACAGCCTTTTGCAGCTCTGCTTGTGAAGCGCATGGGCCCCAGGGCCGCTATATTTAGATATACATGAGTAACGCCCGAATCTCTCGATGCCGGTCTCTTGCGTGTACCTTGCCATAAACACATTCATAAAAAACCATCCCTAAACCCCACCAGTCGACGTCTTCGGTGTAGCCGGTACCTTTAAAAACTTCGGGCGCTGTGTCGAATATGTGAGAGAATGCGGCATTGAAAATAGATCAGAAAACAAACCGAAGTAGGCAGCGCTGCCTGATTGCGAGGTGAGCATGCGTTTACGCGGAAGAGCGCAGGCAATGTTGAAGTCACTCAGATGAACATGGCCGTCCTGATCCAGTAAGACATTATCTGGCTTGATATCCCGGTGAACAAAGCCTTGAGCATGTAAATAGCGAACCGCACACGCCAGTTCAGCCATCCAAAACCGAGCAACGTGTTCCGGAATCCTGGCACGTGACAGATGAAATCGAAGATCGCCACCCATCCTAAGTAAAGCACCATTATGAATACCTATGGCAATATACTAGAGCATAAAACCCTACATAAGGTCCATGGCCATATAGACATAAGCACGGTCCTGGAAGGCGTAGCGCATATTACAGATGAGGGGGTGGTCAATCTGCTCGAGAATCTCGCGTTCGCGTAAAATGTTGTGGACTGCTTGGAGCCTGACACAGCGTCGTTTCGATATACACTTCATCGCATAAAGAACGTGTGTCTTTCGATGCTCGACCATGCGGACCTATCCAGTACAGTCTATTAAAAGACTTTCACCCTTCATTGACAAATGGTGCTTGCCTTGCCGAAGGATCCTTTTCCAACCACTCTGACATTGACGAAATGGGAGTAGTCCACCGCTTGAAGAACAGAAAAGAAAGGAGAAAGTCAGGAAAAAGAGAAGGCAACGCGACGTGTCAGGCTAACAAGACAGCAAGTTGATGGCATATACCTTGTTGGGTTGCGTCAAAGTAGGTGCTGTGGGTGCCACCCATGCCAAGATAAGAAGTACTGTACGAGCACGTATACAGCCAGCAAGTGTGAAATAGGGAGAGAGAAAAAATAAGAAAAAGCCAAAACGGCACAAAAACTGTGATGTACAACCACCACAACCGATTAGTCGGTGATGTGTAAATGAACGAGAATGTGTGGAACGAGAGAACGGGCCACTGGTCCGCTTCCGAAGACATTACACGCCTAAAAGCGGCATAGTTCTGTTCTATTAATCATTTCGCCGTAGCACTTTTCATCTTCATCAGACGAGTAATAAAGACTGCTCGATTTTGCCTGCTGTTGCTGCTGTTGCTGCTTAGGATGGACCAGGCAACCGGGACATACACAGTTATCACCACAGTAACACGTCAGTATCCGGGTTGTGGTTGTGGTTGTCCTTGCAGTCGTCGTCAGAGGCGTGATGGTCACCATGACCGATTCGCCTGTTGAAGGGCTGTCCGAGCTCGCTGGTACACAACACGGTGACGGCAGGCTACATCCGTACTCTGGCTGCGTCAGCTGATCCAAGAAAAGCGGCTCAAGCGGGGCGAAGCTGCTAAACATCTCTACAGAGAAGTCATCAACCACCCCCGACCCAGCAGAACACACTGCAGGCGTGGTGGTCGTTGTAGATGATGCTGATGATGATGATCTCGTTGTTGTTGCTGTTGCTGTGCAGCTTGTGGTGGAGGGCATCGTGACGTTATCCTGACCAACCAAAGAAGCAGAATTAGGAAAGCTTGACTGCTGTTGCTGCTGCTGTTGCAGTGGTAGTTGTTCTGAATGGAATTGATGTGTTGTTGATTTGACCCGTTTGCTTTTCTTGGTGCGTGTGGCCGCATTTGCGCGTGCATGGCAGCCACCGGCCGCAGCTGCTGCTGTGCTTGTCGTCGTCGTATTATGATGATGATGAAGACGGGTATCACAGTCTGTCAGCAGATCCTGTAGCGCATGCATCTGTTGTGTCGTGGAACTGCAGGTTGTGTTTTCTGTTACCGCTGCGGTGGCCCCCGACATATCTAGGATTCAAGTAATAGGACAGTGTTAACCGCACGCTCCTCCGCAGCAGTTACCATTAGGTTGGGCTCTCTTCTGGTGCCTACCTTTGGTACAGGCGCATTTGGCGTGGATCTGCTTGGTCTTGCGAAGGTCTCTGCAATATGCACACTGGCTGATGGGTCGGCCTTTTTTGCGGACTTCAAGGAGTGGTCGATCAAGGTGGTTGCAGCTTGATGAGCGGTGGCCCTAAACAAAGGAGTAAGGTACTTGCAATTTTTAAAGGGTATCCTGTGATCCTGTCTGCTTACCCTGATACAAGAAAGGCAAGCAAGCTTGACTCCGTCGCAGAATACCATCTTAAGTGACAAACCAAGGAGAACTAGGTATCTGAAGGAGGAGGAAGACGAAGAGACGGAGGAAGGGAGAGGGAGGAATGAAGAAAAAATGGAAGAAAGAAAAAAGGCGGGATTATGTAAATGACAGATAGATGTGGATGGACAAAGAGCAATAGAAAAAAAACGAGCCTCAACCAAGGACACGCAACAACAAACGCAAACAGGCAGTGGAAAAAAAGAGAGAAAAGAAAAAAAAAGATACGTAGGTTGCTCAGCGAACCTTGCTTTGGTCAGATAATAGTAAAGACGCAAGAGAAATTACGATGAAACTGTTACTGAATATATGGCGGCACACAAGAATCATAACAAAGCATTCAAAAAAAGGGTGGAGATAGAAGAAAGCCACGGCAGAACACGAGCAAAGATGGTGATAAAATAATAAAGACAGAAGACGGGTATTATGAGAAAAGAAAAAAAAAAGATACGGTTTAAAAAGAGAAAGGAAATGAGAAAAAGCAGAAAAAAAAAAGGAGAGGCAATGAAATACGAGCGACGTTTAACAGGGAATGAAGACGTCCCCCATCCTATCCTCCCTCTCTCGCTCTAATTATGTATGTGTCTGGGCCATTGCCTTCTTTTTCTGCCTGTCTGTTCTGTCTTAAAAAGCAGGTCATCCCCCCTCCTTTTTTTCCTGCTGAAATCATTTTTTGCCTCAGCAAATTGCAGCTTCAACTAAGGTTATGTAAATTTTTGTGAGTGAGCGTGCGTATATACCAGCACGGGTCAAACCGAAGCTCTATTATAAAATACGTGTCCGATCCAGTCTAACAGAAAGAGTAATGAAAGTTCTTGAGACCTGCCTTAGTTCAACGCATTAGAGGCAGCTTGCGCATGGTTCGTATGTGCATCACCATACAATAACACGTACGCAGCACTCATTCTCCCCTCTTTACTTGCCTTCTCTCAGTTTTGTCTTTCACAAGACGTAGTATTCTCCTCACTCATATGTTTGTATTGTACACAGAATAAGGTACGCACTGACAGAGGCACGCACGTCTTTGCTGCATGACTCGTCTGCTCTACTGACTGGTGTATATGTGAGTAAAATAAAGTAGAGTATTTGTATAACCCCCCAAAAAAACAAGGCTTGTAAGCGAGTGTATGCGTATGTGTGTGTGTGAATACAGTATGAAAGAAAAAAAAGTTATTTCATTCGAATCCACTGGGGGATGGGGGACCTGGGAACTAAATGCGGTAAAAATGGGTCTTATTTTGTTGCATGTTTACCGTATCATGAAAAGGATCAGTAGAGGACCATCATCGTCCTCATTTGGGGAGTTTCCTCTCTCGTACAATGCATTTGGGCGTGGGGTGAGTGAGTTATGAATGGACGGTGCTGGGACATGCGGCGTCCAATGAGGGGTTAGTTTGTGTGTATTCTCAGCATCTTGCTTGGTTGTATGCTTGCTACGCAAGGGGAAGCGTAGCACGAGGCACTTTTTTATATATATGCTGCTGCTTTGACGTTGTGCACATCTTTCCCTTTTTTTCTCTTATTTTCTTTCTTTCCTTCCTTTATACAGAGAAACACAAGAAGCCTGTATTTGCCTTCGTTCTACTTGTTTGCTCCAAGGAACAGCAAAAAACAACACTTTTCGTTGTGCACTGGTTGCACCGTACTGCATGCTCATTGATGAAGCCCATCGGCAAAGGCGAGTTGACAGATCCACAAGCAAAGCGCCATACCCGAAAGGCATTCGGTGCATTGCCAGCTTCCCAAGGTACGTATACGCTTGTAATACGCCTTGTACCATTCAATTCATATCCGCTTATAATAGAAATATCTGTTAGCACCCTCCACCTCAGAAAGAAGCCTCAAGTAAGGACATACACACACACACACACACACACACAGAGAGAGAGAGAGACAGAAAGAGAGAGAGATGAACATCATCATCGTGGTGTCACAAGCGTATGCACGTCAAAGGAGGCTAACCCTACTTTAGCCACGCGTATCCTATTCCAGCCCAACAACGTCTTCAACAATGTCCACGGACCCTGGCAACCAACTCGTGTTTCTCAGGGAGATGGAGCAGGCCAAGGATGAACTGAGCCGTTTCCGCAACGAGATCGATGGGCTCGCCGAGCAGATGAACGGCATCGAAACAGACATTGTAAGGGGCAAAAAAAAGTCGGGGGGGGGATCCTTCGCCCGAGATGTGTGCATTTGTGCATCCGTCAGATCTTGTATCTAAATACATTATTACGTGTCTTTTTTCTCTCTCTCTTCGGGGAATGTGTATATCCTAATAGCGTCTTTCGGGAAACCGAGTCCGTAAGTATATTGCGCCAAGCTCACTTCCTTTTTATGGACTACCGTTCGGCTAAACATCCTGCATATGCATGTCTGTATGTACCTTATGTATCTAGTGGAAATTGAAGAGAACCTGATCGAGGCCCAGGAATCCAACGTGAATATCCAGGTCCGCCTGGAAAATGCAGTCATTCGACAAAAAGAGTCGGATATCTTTGCCACACGTACCATCCGTCACATGCACACCAACCTGGCCACTGTAGGGACCGCTTATAAAATCGTATGATGCATGCTAATGAGAGCCACGCTGAACAGGTTGCGCGTGAAAACAACCAGCTACAAGGTCGACTGGCCATGCTGGCAGCTCACCAACAGAACCATCAAGGCAGTGTGGACGCTACAGTGGAGCGGATCCGCGAATATCTAAGAATGCTCGAGCAGGCGCAGGGTGCGATCCATTCATTGAAAGGAGCAGCAACAGCAGCATCATCATCATCAACAGCAGCAGCAGCAGGAGGCGGAGGTGGAGAAGGTCGAGCACCAGCACCGCCAGCACAACAAGTGCCAGCAACCGCTGGGCCGTTGGAGGACCCGCAGGCGGACCCCCTCCTCCTCTCACCATCGCTCGCTTCCACCACCAGCACGAGCACCACTACAACAACTACCAGTATCAGCACCACCACCACCACCACCACCACCACCAGCAGTAGTAGTACCAACTACTCGACAACACCCTCAACAACTACCGCCATGACTCCTCCTTCACCCCCTCCTTCTTCGTCTATTCCTCCCTCTCAAATACCTACCCACTTTACCCCACTGGCGAAACGCAGCGATGGCAGTCGTATTATTATTGTCAAACCGCTGCATGGCGTCGGCCACATTGTATCCCCAGATGTGGCTGAACTCTACCGCCACCGTATCATACGTAAACATGGTGTCTCATCTCGACGCCAGCCCTATGCGCCGCCCTCGAACCCCAAGGCTCAACAGTCCAAGCAAGAGGGCTTGCGTATCCTGCTAAAGTAAACTCCTTTATATATAACTTTATATTTCATCCACCTGGCTGGTGATGACGGGTCTGCAGAACGCGTGTGCGTTCCACAGCCAAGGGGAACCCTTGCGTTTACTCCTCGTCATCATTTAGGGGGGGATGCCCGTCAAATTGTATACAAGCTTAAACATGCCATTTCACCTCTTCTGAGTCCGCAGTCTGTATCCTTCCCTCACGTTCATCGTTTCTCATTTGCTTGCTTCCGCTCACCCGATGATTGGTAGTGTGTGTGTTTATGCCTTATGTTTACACCCAAGGCTGCATGATATGTGCATGCAGAAGAAAGAGAGCGTGCGTGGTGAGGGTGTAACTAATGGTATGTGTATGTGAGAGAGACAATGCTACGTGTGTGTGTGTGTATGTGTATGTGAGCGTGTCGGTAATGTTTGTATGTGTAGATGATGCTTCTTCCCGCTGGGTCTCGGTAAACAATGGCGGGGCACGGTTCCGTAGATTTCACATGAGTTTTTCTCCCCAAAAAAAAGTGGAATAGGTGTCAATCATTTTAAAGATGATAAAAAACGGGTATCTCGTATCAACAATGCACAGGCGAGTCTGCGTGATATAAGTGTTGTGTGGGGTGAACTGCTTATGCTTGGTTTTGTCAATAGAGCTGCGCGACAGGACTGGAAGCGTCGTGGACTTTGGCTGCTGCTGCTGCCAAGGAGGTGGCGGTGTCTGACCATTGGCCCCAGGCATAGATGGCGACAAACGGGAGGTAGAGGAGGAGGCCGCCGACTGGGAAGAGAAGGACGGTCAGTGACCAGCCGAGTTTGTAGGGAACAGAGCGGCCAGACGTGAGGGTATAGTATACTGTGGCGAGATCAAGCAAAAGAATGCTGACTCCCAAAAGCGCTGGCGTTTGGCTAAAGATACTGCGGTCCACCATTCTTCAGAGCAAGAGGCAGACGAGGTGGTCGTCTCATATATTGTTGAACGCGGTGAAAGAGAGGAGAAGAGAAATAAAAACCCAAAAGAAATAGGAAGAACAAAGAAAGAGGGGGTGAAGAAAGCAAAAGGCGTGGGTGGGTTACTTGGTCAAATTTTTTTTTTTTTTTTTTTTTTTGCTTTTGA
>JNEN01000453.1:0-31494 GCA_000697355.1 Syncephalastrum monosporum B8922 | reverse complement strand
TTTTTTTTTTTTTTTTTTTTTTTTGTCAAACAAGAATTAATCGCTTGTAGTAAAGGGAGCAGCAGTGCGGTACGAAAAAAAAATACACTGCAGGATCCACCGAGGTGGATTTAAGTGGGTTTAATTCGGTGCAGTTCCCACCCAACAAATGAGGTGATGGGGACCTAAAAAAAGAAGTATGGTTACCCTAAAAGTAGAAGGGGTGCATTACAGTGTTATATTATCGTGGGTGTGTACTGTGTGTGTGTGGTATGATTGTGCGCATTCCCGGGTGCAGCCTACACACCTGTTTGTTGCTGTCAGAAAGTCACATGCTACTTGCCCGCGCTCTCTTTTCTTCTTGCGTCCTTCGATCTTCTCTTTCTCTTTCCCTCTTCTTTTCTTCTTCGTTCCACGCCCCCCCTCTCCATCGCCCTCTGGTTTCCCTTCTTTCATTACTTCATTCTCGTTCTGCCCGTTGAACTCGCGGACTGGCTTTTCTTTTTCTCCTGACTGATTCTCACGTTTTGAGTCCCGATCACTGCTTTTAACTTTATATATCTGAGGGTAAGCCATCACGACGACGAGCCCCTTGGAAGATATACAATACAAGCCAAGGAAGAGGGCCGGAGGAGGCGTTAAAGAAAGGATATAATGGGATGTGGCACCTCCTGGGCTCTGCAGTGCGTGCCTCGAGATTCAGGGGCGGAGGATGGAAAAGGATCATTACCAGGATTGTTATTAATTCAAAGGGCACCATTTGCAGACAAACCCGGCTGATTGCGTTGTCTGTATATAAACATTGCAATGCTTGCAGCAAGACAAAACGACGGACGTCTTGACGTCGAAAGCGGTGTCGAAACCCTCAGCATTATTTCTGACCAGTCGTCGGTCGTACCGGAACCACCACAGCAGCGCAGGCGTGGTCACCCAGCAACCGCAAGCCGTCGACGAGCCTCGGCCATGATGTACGCGGAGAAGTATGGCCTGAACAGCAGCAGTCCGCATGATGATCTGCAGGACAGTGACGATGATTCGTCCGAAGACAATCGCCCTTTGTCCTATATCCCACCCCATCCAGCACCGCAGACACCACCCACACCTCATCAACAGCCACCATCGAATGGAGCACAACGCCAGCGACCTTCAACGTTCTTCCAACAGTTCTCAGCACCAATTGCGACGAGTACGACCAGTCTTGCACGGCCTATCTCTGTGCGCAACATTGCTGAAGCAACCAACTCGGCACGACCAGCGCGCTTCGTCAAACCTGCAATGCAGCAAGCACGCGCTCCCGTCCCCTCCGACATGCAGCATGTGCAGCGCCTCTACGAGCACTATCATCGCAAAGTCTACATGGAAGGATACCTCTTCAAAAAGAACGATCTCACCACGGAGGGCAAGTCGACGGGCGACGACGCGTGGTCGCGCTGGTACGTCGAACTCTGCGGCCCCGTCCTTACGCTTTGGGATGCCGAGCGAGACGATGATGGCGAGAATATGCTACCGCAATATATCAATGTCACCGATTCGTATATCGAGACTGTGCAGCTGCAACCCGAATACCCCCCGCGGGAGCACGTCTTTTCGCTCAACTCAGCAGGGGCCAACCGCTACTTGCTGCATGCACCCGACCTCGCTTCGCTCACACTGTGGATGTGTGCTATCCGCCTGTCCTGCTATGAGTGCTCTCGCATCCATGAAATGTACACCCGCTGCTTCGTCACCCGCCCCACTTACAGCGACGTCCTCTCGAGACATCCACCCAAAACTGAGGGTTGGCTCCAGGTGCGTTTTCCGGGCGCGACCGACTGGCAAAAATATTGGGCCGTCGTCACCGATCGCCGCGAAGAAAAGAAGCTATTTGGCAAGAAGTCAGTGCCGTCTCGTGGTCAGCTCATGTTTTACGAGTCTAAAAAAGCCAAATCGCCCGTGATGACTATTGTTAATGTCGTGCAAGCATATACCATTTACCCCGAATCCCCGCAGTTGATTGACCTCGCCTCCTTGATGAAAGTCGAAGGCAACCTCTACAGCGTCACCAGCGGCGAGCAACGCCTCTATCGCGCGGCCGCAAGCACACTCATCATGGCTGGAAACGCCAAGGAACTCGTCCAATGGCTTGCGGGCACCTTTGATGCATTCAAACTCTACGGCCGGCCGTCGAAGCTCCTCAATGATAGCACAAACATGAATGCCCTGAATTTTGCCGAACCTATGGTCGGTATCGAGCAACCGCGCCTCTTCCTCGAGACGCAGGAAGTCGCGCAGGTCAATGTCTTTGATAACACCCTCATTGATAACAAGGCCGCTTTTACAAGCATTCTGCATGGCAAGCTCAAGTTGCTCGAGCCTGCGCCAGCGGCGCCCACACACTCGATTGGAAATCGCACCAACAGCATGCCACTACTGTCTGGCCTTGCTGGCCCCGCACACGCACCACCACCCCCCGCTGCGCGGAAACGAACCATGTCATCGACCATGCTCTCTCAACCACCCTCGCCCGCTCCTCTCGAGACTAGCCGCAGCTCGTCTTATCTCGCCAATCTCGCTGCAGGACAGGGCCAGGCAAGAACCCCGCGACCCCAGTCCACCATGATGCTTTCGCAAAAGCCGGTTTATGCCAGTGACGACAGCGACGAAGATGGGGATGAGGAAGAAGACGAAGACGAGGAGAGCGATGACGATTCTGTGTTTTATAAAAAGGAAATACATAAGCAGGATAAGGGCAAGGCCGAAGTCATCGCACCACCGACGATTCCCAACACGGCTCCTCGGATGACAGCGAATGTGGTTGAGCCTCCACAGCGGCGCCCATCGGATATGACACTGCCCGAGATCACTGAAAGCACAGATGACTTTGCCAGTTCCATCTTTGGCAACGTCACCGAAAAGGAAGAAGCTGCGCCAGCTGCCGATGCATCCGAAAAACCCACGCTTCTTAAGAGCGCTTACGGTCCTGCAACCGCGTCCTCAAAATCATCCAGTGCCTCGTCGTTGGCCTCTACGCCCCAGAATAACATTAAGAACTCGACCGCGACTACGATGGCAACGAAGCCTAACGACCGAAACGGGAGTAACACCAGTTTGAGCGCGAGCGAGGAGAGTGTACCCAAAGCCAAAAGAGCAACCTCTCGCCCTGTCTCCTCCATGGGGTGGAAGCGACCACCGTCGGCTATGATGATGCAGACACAGCCTAGTCTGAGCGGTTCAGGAAGCAGCAGTATCGGGCAGTCAAGTGCGCATAGCATCACAGCCAGCGATTCCGAGAGCAGTTTTAGCAATCCACAGCCTATCTATCAACAGCGCCCGGGGACAGATCGTCGCTCCACCGGCGGATCCATGATATACGGTAGCAACAGCCATTTGGGTGGCAGACGGTCCTCGTCCGCGCTTCTGTCCCAGTATCAAGAGCAGCAACAGCAGCAGCAGCAGTCCTCCTCCTCACCGCAATGGGACGTGCGCTCCGAGGGATCACGACAGGACTACTTCTATCCGCCCCAAGCTCCCTCGCATCGTCACCATCACGACCAGCAGCAGTACTATGATCCACAGCACGCTGGAGGTGAATATGATGATGACGACGACGACGCACCCATTGTACCGATTCCCCAGCTCGGTGAGCAATTTGCGACACAGTACAGCCTTCTCGACATGTACCGCCCGGATATGCCGTCCGCGCGGGACCAGGAAGATTATGCGCGCGCCACCGGCCAGCCGCTCGTCAGTATCCCAGGGAAGCCGTCGCAACCCCGTGCGGGTCTCGTCGGCATGATTTCGCAGCTAGAAAACGACAAAAAAGAGCGCGAGGCGAGCAAGGCACGCATGATGATGGATCGCAATCGCGAAAGCTTCTATGGCCATCCGCTTAGCAGCAGTAGCAGCTCCGGCAGCCTCCACCCACGTCAGTCGTTCATGTACTCGCCACAGCAACAGCCACCACCACCGGCGCCACCACAGCAGCCGATGCAGGTACGCAGTGAAAACATTTAAATTATACCGACTTGTGAGCGTTTTGCTAATCTTCCTAATAATAGCCGGTGATGGGCCCGTACGGCATGATGATGGCCCCTACGCCTATGATGGATCCCCGTATGTCGATGATGATGCCACCTGGAGGAACGCCCCCAACTCACATGCCCCCACCTCACATGATGCAGCCAGGCATGATGGATCCACGTATGTCCATGATGCCGAATATGGCCATGATGTACATGATGCAAGGCTCGTATGGCCAGATGCCCATGTATCCCATGTTCTACAACCCCATGATGCAATCACCACCACCTCCCCCCTCGCATGGGAAGACGGAAGAAGAGGAAGAAGAAGATGACGACGACGACGATGTACCACTCGGAGCGAGCTCGCCTCCGGCCGTCTCACCCCAACCCCGCGCCTCGATGTCTACCTCTACAGCACGGCAGAGCACATCCGTGCCTCGGCACCAACGGCAACGGAGCCACGGCAATTACTTTTAACTTCATACAAAACCATTACATACTCTGCTCCCCTTTAATTTTACTATTTGTTTATACGCACTCTCCCCCCGCACAATCACTCTACCTAACGTATCACCACATCAAACATTCAAAACAAACTGCCAGTTTTCTTTTTGCATAATTTTAAGGGGTGCAGCATGGACCCCTGAAACAGTAATACAATGACAGCTTTTCCTTTTTTTGTCTTCCAACCCGAGCCTGGGTGAACAACGCGAAAAAATAGCTCCCGGGCGCAGTCCAAAAATAACATGCAAAAAAAGATAGACAAATGTCTTTGTGTTTCGGTTCTTTTGGTTAGGTTCTTGTCCTTGTTGGGGTATCAGTAGCCAACGTCCTGCACTGTTTTCAAGTTTGATAGGGATCTAAGACTGTACAAAGGGGAGATTGGAAGGAAGGGAACGGGGAAGTATTTTACAAAAAGATAGATGGGTGTACGTGCTATGTGTTTGCAAGGTGGGAGATCGGTCACAACCATACGTGGTAGAGAAGCAAAAATTGTTGGCAGATCGATAACTCTGCGGATGCAGTTGCGCAAAAAAAGAAAAAAAAAAAAAAAAAGAGATATGTTAGCCGCTGCCAAAAACATCGGTCAGCGCTCCGGTCGAGAGCCCAGGCAAACCACCGCTCTGGTGTGCAGAAAAAAAAAGGTTAAAAAAGGTTAAAAAGGTTAGTTTAAAAGAGCTTTTCGCAAGAAAGTTTACAGCCATCTCGGGCATACCTTTAAAGGACAAGCAAAGGAGGCAGAGCTAGTGATGGTAGGGTGAACAGTGACGAACAGGACTTTGGCGACGAGGTGAATGGTGTAATAGATATTGATATCTTGCGGGTCGCCGCCGTTCAGACCGCATTTGTCGATCAAGGTATTCAGCATTTCATTGCTGGACGAGGCAGTCGGGTCGTATTCAATAGCGAACGGATAGGTGAAGTTGAAGTCGCTCTGGGTCGGCACGTACTGATAATCCATCCAGCCACTGCCGAGGTCAGCCGATAAGCCGTCATTGGTGGGTATGGTAGCCTTTATAATATACAAAGTCAGTCGGCTGAACACAAGCTTGCTTCCAGCGAAAAACGTGCGCGTACACGTGTGACACACGACTGTTTTATATTTTACGTACCGTGGCATTGATATTACTGAGGCGGAGCGGCAAGACATTGGGATTTTTTATATTGATGGTAAGACCAAGATTGATATTGAATGTCGAGCCGTCGTAGGTGATGGCAGAGCCATTGCTTTCAGGACTCTCGGTGACGCCCGCAAAGTCAATGGTAGGCATCTTGAACGAACCGAGGAGACCGCCGATGACGATGACACAGATGATGATACCAATGATAATAAACCACACAATGAAACGCGCCCACTTTGGGAGACAGCACGCGCAGCATAGGCATCGACAGCAGCAGTTGCGCTCAGTGAGGGGTCGTTTTCTCGGTTGTTGTTTCTCGACGTCGCCCATGTAGACCGGCGGAGGAGCAGATGGTGGTGGAGGAGGATGTACGCGAGGTTCATTGTGTGCTACAAAGGTGTTCAGCGACCTACCGAGGCGATAAGAGATATAAGGTTACCTGCGTCCTTTTCGTCATACTGCATGGGATGGCTATCATGCAGGGTTTGTGTACTGTAAGAATGCTGTTGCGGAGGCAATCCATGTGACGGCGTCGGTGGAGGTTGACCAGGAGAATGCATGTTTTGAAAAAAGCAGGAAGAGAAAAAAAAATGAAAAGGAAGAAAGAAAAAGGGCACAGAAAAAGAGAAGCAAGAGAAAGAATCCTTGGTGAACGAGTCCTGTCGGTGTATGTGTCGGTCATGTTATTATAGGCGCTTTCTGCTGCTGCTTTTAGTTTTCTAGACCCCCCATCCACAGCTTAAAGACCTATACCCCCAAAATCTCAGTCTCTGCCCCGAGTAAGAAAATAACGACAGAAACATGCAAATGACACCGATATCTTCTATTTTCTGTGCACATCATGTCCATTTTTTCGCGCAATTAGGCTCCCCCCCTCAACCCCTTGCAGGCATGTACGCGAGCAAGGCAAGCTGAGCGACGAGTAGCGGTGCAATAAAGAAGTCCCGCGGCTACTTTCGGCCCGCCTTTCTCTTTTCTTGTCCGCTGCATCCGCAATTAGGCCGGGAAAAAATCTTTGATCATGATACTACACGGTCTTTAAACAGCCTGCAGTCATTCTACGCTGTTGATCTTGGCATGTGCGCTTGCGTCGATCTTAGCGTCTTTTTTTATGTTTCTATCGTATGAAGAACACCGAACGTGGGACCTTTACCACACCTTTTCTTCCTCTTTTTTTCTATTTCTTTTTTTTTTTTTTTATTATTTTTGACTGCATAAAAATATGTCAAAATTGGTAACCGAAAACGTCGATGGTGTATGGGTTACCGTATCTACCTGTTATGGATGAGCGGCTAGACCGAAGGAGCTAAAGTGGTTTTAGATGATCTTGAAGACTGCGCGGGGTTTTACAAGTTTTAGGTCAAAAAACCCAATTTCGTCTACAAAAAAAATAGTCCACCTGCGCAGCCACAAGTTGCCATGGAAATTTGCACTGGGCTATCAGATTGACAACTGTAATTCAGTAAAACGATAACGTCGTTCATTTAGAGCTTGAAGGTGACTAGATGCCTGAAGAGTGTGGACAGGCGACGAAGATACCTTTCCCAAACTAAAAAGAAAAAGAAAAGAAATACGCAAAAATGACATCCACTGAAAGTGGTAGCAAAAATGTTACAATGTGGATAGCATCTAGATGCATGACGTTTTGGCCCAGAAGAGGGTGCCAGTCATATATGGCAAAGTGTAGATCGACTGTGAAACAGGACTATCCAAATTCTGCGCCTCAGCCATTCGCTTAGGACGGTGCTTCGCTGGATGAGTTGGGTTTGGCATCTGTTGTCTCAACTCGAAGCCGCATACAGTTTGAGAAAACAGACCACAGTCAGTGACATTAACAGTCGTAAAGAGCAAAGCAGTAGCACTGCTTTGCCTTGTTACTGACGGTGATCTCCAGAACACCCTCGTTTGGACGACACTTGAGAGGGTGGTGGCAAAGTGGGAGGTTCGGAACAGTCTTAAGGATCAGTAGAAACCCAGTGGATGTGTGGTACTCAGGCCTTCCCTCCAAAGCCGAGAAGAAATTTAGTCCGACTTCGAGAGTCCTGTTTCGAGGAAGTCAATCTATCTTGCGACAGTATCATTATCACCATCCCACCATCTCTGCCTCCGAGCTCGCGAGACGCTTAATTTACAAGTCCCTATAATTCGAGAAATTGCTCCCTCAACAAGATATATGTATATATACATCTCTACACAAGAGATATAAGCACACTGACAGCGACTGCTTTGGACGGTCGGTTCCATAGTCATTATTCTTCTCGTTTCGAGATTGCCACCCTTACTAACATACATCAGCCGCTTCCCCTGCTCATACATTTATGTTGAACACACTTCTCGCATGCTGTGACGCGCCCTCAAATTGAAACGCGGAAAAGTACCCCCTACGAGGAATCATTGGCACGTTTCTGGGACAGCTGCCGGGGTTTCCTTTTCATGGAAGATAGCACGCCAATCCAACGTAGCGACACGACGAAAAAATCGCTGGGAGAGCATGGGTTTACCAAAACAGACTGGCCTCCCCAATCGCCAGACCTGAGGCACATCAGCATGACATGACCCAAGAAGCCTTCACCAAATCCGTCGCAGATGCTTCGGACAAAAGCGAACTGGAACAGGAAATCGAGAGCATGCCAGACCGTGTCGATGCCGTCATACGGCGAAAGGCGGCAGCATGAGGTGGTAGCGTGTTTGCGTCTATCATCATCATTCTTTATCTTTGGTACTTAATACTTCCCATATCCCTTCTATAGAGTAACATTATTAAGTACCATCATGTATACACAATAATGTTGATCATATACGCGTAGCATCAATCTGTCTGGTGACTACTGTACACACCAGTATTTAACGCTGAGCGTGACATTCAAATACTGCCCACACAGGTGCGAAACATAAATTGTTTCCGCACGCTGCTGCGTGCTCTCTGCTATGGTGACGCTACATCATGCTCGTGACATATCACTGCGTATCCTCCTCCAGGTATGGTCTGTGATCCTAGTCAGCTTTCCATCTTCGTCCGTGCGATTAATGTTGGCAGTGGTGCTTTGGGGCGATTACAGTATGGCTGCAAAATTTGTCTGTATGTACAGTATCAGATAGTTAATCCACTGTAAAAAAAGTCTCCTTAACGAGTTCCTGATCTCTTTTTATTCGATACTAGCTTCGTGACGCTGAGCAGCCGCGACACTGGTCCTAATGCTAGATGATTCTTACAGTAATAAATTTATCTTCTATATAAAGATGTCTACTCCTGTAAGAAACGATAGTATAAGCCTCATCAGGAAGGATATAGAAACAGCGCGTGCATGAAAAAACCAAAAAAGACTTTGCTTTATTGATGTTCTTCAATCCAGTTCAGTCGCGTTCTTTTCTTACAGCATACTACGTGCTTATAGTGTCTCTTTTCAGCCTATTTCTTTGCTCGTTAACGATCTCAAACAGCAGGCCGGCTCGACACGACTTGACATGGCTGCAGCAACAAAAAGAAAAACACTTATAGTCTCTAAGCGTCCAAACGTCGAGTCGCGAAAGGAACACTGAAGGCAACAAGGAGAGGGCGCGCAAAACAATGGTACAGATATAGTAGCCCCTGTGATATCATTTTTCAAGTGCTATCCAGGATGATGGTGACTGGCTGCGACATTGCGTCTGAGAAAGCACGCTAGCTCTGCTATTCATGCTGCATGTGACCTGTTTTATTTAGTCTTCTTCGTCTGCAAAAAAAGGATCGAGATCGTCCTCTTTCTTGACGTCATGTTGATCCTTAGATTCTGCTGGATCGCCGTCCGCCTCATTTTTTTTCTTCGTGACGTGATCTTTAAGGTCAAACACGATCTCGGGTTCGGGTTTGGGCTCCTGATCCTTCTGGGCCACGAGTGGTGGCGAGTCCTGCGTTATCGCGCTCACACGTTTCGGACGCGCCGACGACGATGAGGAAGAAGAGGAGGACCGGTCAGTGGTGTTGGCGTGATTTGGGGAGGACGACGCTGTCGGTTGCGCTTGCGATGCTGGCTGGCGCTGAAAGACACCCATCACTGAATTGACACCCCACTTGTCTTCCTGCATAAATGACATGAGGCTGCGTTTCGTCGTGGGGGATGCGGGCGCGGGGTTCTGGGCGACCAATGGTTTGGCCTGCCGCCGCTTTTCGCTTTCGGCGTGCGATTTAAGGACGCTGTCTGAAAAGAGAGTATCAGTGTGAATCAAGAGGTCGCGCGCAAAGCGTTCGGGCATGCGACTCGTCAGCGTCGTCAAAGACTCGGTCCGGGGGCGCAGGATGACAGCGCCCACCGATTGACTCGTGGCAATGAGCACATCATCGTTGTCCAACTGTGGCACAAGTCTAGATCGTTACCGATTTTTTAGATCCCAGAAGCGTGCGTTTGTATGCCGAACGCGCATTGGATTATCTTACTGCTTGATATGCGTCACCAGCGCGCTGAGCGTAGCAAAATGGGCGCCTGGAAGCGTTGCTATGAGATTACTCAAAGAAAGCACGCGAAGACTTTCGTCTTGTTCATCTAGATATATGAAAAGGACGTCAGTCGTGCAGATTCGCAAGCGAAACTCAACTCACGGCTGCTGTAAAGCGCCTGTGCAGCATCGTAGAACTCATAGGTCAGCAGGCTTTCCGGAAGCTCCATAAAAAACAGTCGCAGGACCGCGACGAGCATCAGTGCGTCATAAGGTGCTAGGCGTTCAGCTGTCCACTGGGCTGCCGGGAGGTTGAGCTCCATCCGTGCAGCATGGACGCGGTCGAGCGGTAGCTTGGTCGACCACAGACGCTGCTTGAACTGAACGTCTTGGCTGTCTTTAGCACGTAGCTCGATCGCGTCGAGAGCGAGCTGGACGAATTTCGGAATGCTGGTATCCGTCTGTCTCCCGAGGAGATCCAGAGAAACGCCGAATGTTTGATCTACGGTATAAAGTATTACTCGACGTCTGTCATCTTCACTTTAGGCTCGGTTCATCTACCATAGGCCGTGCCACGTTTGTAATGATCATAAAGAATAGGCTTCGGTGCGAAACCTGCGACGCAATATTGCTGCACAATGTACTGAATGTCTTGCTCAGGTTTGAGGGACTCTTGGTAGACCAGCATTTCATCGACAATGGCCCGCTCGCCAGGCAGGGCATCCGAGATACAGACCGAGAAGGCCAAGAAGACTAGACGAGCAAGAGATAAGCATGATCAAACGCACGCGAACAATGTAGCCGACTTGCCCTGCTTTAAGGTGGCCAGGCGGCGCAGCTCGACTTGCTCCATCTCGGCAAAATGGGCAAACTAGTACGCATTGATTAGCATATAGTCCGTGTCAGCCCACTTCCACAGCTTACCAAAGTTTGCTCAACCACAGTGCGCATCTGGTCCAAGCGCCCGACGGCGGTGCGATAGGCCTCATCGGCCACATTCGCGTCGCGTTCCGCCCTCTTGACAACCTCCTCGTTCGACGCGTTGTTAGCGGATGTCATGGAGCCACCGAAGCGCTCTAAAAGGCCGCCGAGTGCTGATGCATTATTTCCCGCCGTAGAGGAAGCAGTGTCATCGTCGTCGTGAGGTGAGCTGCTCGTGTTGTTCGTGTGATGTCGCCACTGGTAAAAGGACTGGGCGGAGGGCATAAAGCGGCTGCCGCGCTGACCGACGAGGCGCAAGATGCCGAGCGGGTGGATGAGCTGTTGGCCGACGACGTCTGCCATGGCGGGGGAGTCCTTGCACTGGGGCAAGTGATGCTGGAGCCAGCGGGATATGTCCTCTCCTGTGGAAGTGTTTGGGTATTTGCCGAGGATAGGCACGCGGTGGTCTCCAATGTTGATCTCGCTCCGCATTTGCGTAACCAAGGCATCAAGTTCGCTTTGGCTGATGGTTTGGTGGCCCAGGACCACCGTCTTCTCCTCTGCGGGTTTTTCTTCTTTGGGCGGGGGTGTGGGTCCACTCGCCGCGTCATTGAAAGCGTCCTGGGACTGCTGCTGTTGCTGCTGCTGTTGCTGCTGCTGTTGCTGCTGTTCTGACTGTTCCTGCTGCTGCTGCAGTTGCTGGATATGCGCGTCCTCAGCTGCAACAGCGTCGTTGCATTTTTTGATATAGGCAGCCCGGGCGCGGTCGGCCTCCTTGACGAGGGCATCGAATTGCTTGAGGGCAGCATCGACAGACTGTTTGCTGACGAGGATATTCCGCTTGTACTCGTCGTGGTGTTTCTGCAGGGGACGCAGCACCGTCTCTGTCATTTGGGACGCCGTCTTCTTATGCTCGTTGGCAAATCGTCCACTTGCGACCCGCAAATTCTCAAAACAAGCCCGGAGACTCGCGCCTTCATCGCGTTGGAATCCGGACGACTTGAGCTTGTTCTTGGATTGGTCTGACAGGCGCGCGGCAAAGCTCTCTTCGGCTGCAATCCGCTCCTTGACGAATTGCAGGACTTCTTCGTTTTCGACCTTGCTCTGGTTCAATTTGGTGTGCAAGACCTGCAGACCTGTCTGAAAATCAGGGACATGCGTCTCTGACTGCTTCTGTGACCAGAATGCAGTGTCGAAATGAAGCAAAGGTGGCATTCGGTCAGGGAGCAGTAAGAATGTAAAGAATAGAAAGAATACAAAGGATGCGCTATAGCTTTCAGTAGGGTATCAGGATTCAAGCGTGCTACTGGTGTTCTGCTCTGCTCTGCTTTGCTCTGCTCTGCTCTGCTCTGCTCTGTTTCCTGCTTTTTGCTCTCCAGCCGCGTGCCCATTCTTGTGTCACCTCGCACGTTTTGCCTCCTTTCTTGGTCTCTTCTTCTACTATATTTCTCCCGAAACTTTATTCTTTCCATTGTAGAACCTGAGGACCGCGATGATTCCATATGCATCGCCTGAGCATAATTTCTAAGTAGGTAATAGAGTATGTACAGTACTGTACAGTACTGTACTGTATCCATGAGGCTTGCCATATACACTGTCAATCGTTTAAACTTTGGGGTGTCACAGAATACCCAAATTGAGTCAATTCTTTGCTACGCAATCTTCTTTGAACAAAGTCTTCCCTCAACCTGCTCCATTTCATTACGATGCCCAATGACCCCATTGCTCCTCACAGTGCCCCCATTGCCGCCTACATGAGTGCCCATACGGGTATATATATTGTATAAGAGCTGTTAGACTGGAAGTACTGAAGTGGGCAAACTGCCGTTGTTTCTATAGCAACTAACTTGGCGTACGCAAAGTACTTTGGTGGCCAACCTGACACCATAAGCGCCACATTCGAAAGTCTCGACTCACAAGGATTCAAGCTTTCCTATACCCTGGAAGATGGCTCTAAAGGCGAGTGTTTTATCCCCTTCAAGTCTCCTCTCACCAAGCGGGAAGACATCCGGCCTGTTCTGGAAGATATGGCGAAGGAGGCTGAGACCGCCCTAGGTTTGGTATGTGATGAGATGATAAAGAGAATTAAGCATGAAAATGGGTGGGTATGAGTGGCAAAGAGAAACAAACACAGCGTGCCCCCGGGAGAAACGAGGTCGATAATTGCAATGCATGGAGTCTCACTTACATTTATGTCATGATGATATACAATAGCCCAGCTCATTGGCGGGACCTCCACCGCTCAAAGCGATTGCCAAGGCTATGTATGCTGGCGCAACCGATCTTTACACACCCCCGAACCCGTCTGTCCCACTGGATGCGGTTTACCCTGTGCCTGGTGTAGGCGTCGCAGGTGCTTGCGCCCTGTTTGGCGCTCTCGCCCTTGCAGCTTACAATCCCCGCCTTCTGAAACCCCAAGGTCAGCAGAACGCTCGCCTGGTCCTCCGCGGCATTGTCGGTATCCATCTCGTTGAGGGTCTTGCTACCATGCTCATTTGTCTGCGCCGCGGCTGGTACGGTCCCAAAAATACCATCAAATGGACGCTGCAATCTTTGTTTTTCGGATATGGCTCCCCCCCCCAGCTGAAACGCCATGCAGCCGACGTCAGAGCGAGTTAAGATTTCCTTTTGTTTACTCTCGATTATGCTAAGTGATCTAAGCCTGATGGACAACACCTTACATGTCTCGCTGTAGATGTCATGAGATCGCTTGATATCCCGAAAGGGTAAAAGGTCTCTTATTTTAGTATCAAATACACAAAAAAGATAAAAAAAATACGATAGCACAAGGCAATGGTAGGCGATAGAGTGATCAGACAAGATACTAGGGCGGAAAGATATCACCGAACCCAACTGTTATGCGGATTGGATGGTGAATTTAGGCGAGGCATTGCCAGAGTCACCCATGAGCACTATGATATAGGAATCCTTGGTTTGGAGGTCGGAGGGAAGTGTAACGTTCTGGTATCCACGATTCAGCGGGAAGTTGCCTGCCAGAGTCCAGTCTGATCATACCCGTTCGATACATTAGAGAAACAAGTACAATTATCACAATCACCAAAAAAAAAAAAAAAAAATTCATGCATGCATTGAAAGCAAGCGAAGAAGAAAAAAAAGAAGAAAATAGGAAGACTGTCTTGGACTTACACAGGTGCTCGTTGATACTGCCGTCTTCAAGATAGCCTAGTTTAATGACGCCACTGAAGAGTACAAAAGGTTCAGGTAAGCTCACTTTAAGTTTTGCTCTTTTTTCACACCGGTCGGGTTGCACGAAGCGGTGTAGAACTTACTTGACTCCATCTGGGATTTTCTCGCCTTGAATCGACGTATCCCTGTCAGAAAATGTGTATGTCAGCGAATTCAAGTTAAGATAGAAAAGAAGATACACGGCGTCATGTACCATTTGACGTCAACGTTGTCGCCTGCTTTCCACACAGTGCTGGTGGAGGGTTCAGTGCTATATAAATGGGCGTATGAGTTTCCGACTGAACTGCGACAGCACGGGACAAGATATCGCATTGACTTTGAATATCCTTACATTTGTGGATTCCAGACAATGGCAGAGACAGTGAAGCAATAGATAGAAGCGAGGACGAGAAGAATGGCTCTGTACATGGTATACTTGTAAGCTTGTGAGCTAATGGATGATGTGGAAAAGAAACGGTGAAAGAGAAAAGAGTAGAAGAGGGAAGGAAGAAAAAGAAGAAATGCGGCGGGGTTCACTATCAGACTGCCGCCTGCCCTTAAAAAAATGATGAGACTTTATACACAGAAATTCTCTCTGCTATACTAGGGTTTACCATACACAATGCCCAACGGAATACGACACACTACGTGCACACGCTTATGTGATTCACACGCTTACATCTTGCCTCTCAGAGTTGACAATATATACTATGTATATCAAAAAGAAAAACATGCTTTATGAATAAAGCACAACAACAACAGCAATAACACACGAATACATATATGGGGTCCAAAGGGGATAAAGAAACGAAGAAAGAAAGAAAGAGATATACATCAAAAGGTATTTTTATAAGACAAAGAGACGTGGTGCGTGTGTGCGGATGTGTGTATGTGTGTTTGTTTGTGTGTGTATGTGTGTGTATGTGTGTGTAAAGAGAAAAAGTTTAGGTAAAGAGAGGGAAGAAATAAGAAAAGAAAAGGAGAGAGAGCGAGAGCGCGAGCGCGAGAGAGGGAAGGATGGGCGGGGTGTGGTATGTTCCCAAAGATATATAAAGAGGTGTATTAAGATGAGGAAGTAGCAGTGGCAGCGGTGGTGGTGGCGGTGGCAGGGTTGGAGGCGCTTGTTACGGTGGTGAGGGAAGGCGCCTCCCAAAAGAGCTGCATCTGCTTAATCTCTCTGGAGCTCTTTTCATCCAGGTCATCGAGGCCCCACATGATTTCCTTGACGCGTTCCTGGACCTCGCCTTTCTCCAAGACGACAGCATCGTCATCGTCCTTTTCTTCGAGGAATTTGTTTATCCGTCGAATGTCTTTGCGAACCTCGTGGACGGTCTTGGCAATGGAGCGCAGGCGCTGGTTGAGTTCCTGGACCTGGCGCTTGTTGACGTACATGATCTCCTTGAGTTCTTCGAGGGACTCGGCCATCGAAGTGGTTTCCATGTTGAGTTTGCGCAGATCGGGCAGGGGATTCTCATAAGAATAGGCCTGGTCATACAAGGTCGTCTTCATCGCCGCAAACAGACCCTCGAGCTCCTTGATGGCATCGGCCGTCATCCAGACCGTCTCTTTCCTCAAGGAGGAGTCGATGTTGCGCAGATAGCTGGTTTGACGTTCTCGGTCACGCGACTTGCGGTCGACAAGGTTTGCCACCGAGGTAATGATCAGTTCGAGCGGAGGAGCAAAATTAGGATCTTTCTGGCCTGAGGATCTGATGTGCAGATCGTCGTCGTTGAGCAGCGTCTTGAACAGGCGCTTGTGGAGAGTCTTCGTCTCCCAGACGGCCGAGTTGAGTTCCTCGAGTTGGCGCTTGAGCATCTCAAAAGGATCGTCGTCTTCGGTGTCGAGCGAAGACCACGTCGAGGAGAAGGAGGAGCGGCGGCTGCGGCCGTAAGCGCTGGTGGAGGTGCTCATCGCGGTCGACCACTGCTGCAGCGGGGACAAGACGGGGCTGGTCTGGTTCGAAAAGGCGTTGCGCGGCAGACGGGTGGTTTCGACTTCCATGTCAAGCTTGCCGTTGGCTTCACCCACCAGCTTCTGCAGCTCGACGGGCGTGTGAGGGGCGGCGGCAGGCACAGCCGTGGCGGGGTTGCTCGATTTGTGAGTGGCATTGTTGCTGTTGCTGCTATCCAGCAAAGACGACGACAGACTGCGGTTCATTGCCATTGATGCCAGTTTACTGCCATTATGCACAGGCGGAGGGGACATGGGCGGTCCGCTCGTGGCCGAATGCAACTCGGCTGCTAAGGATGAGCCCAATGGTGCTTCCATAAAGTAGCCCTTGCCAAGCAGTTCTTCCTCCAAGGACTGACTCGCTGCAAAAGCATCGTCTTCAAACATTGTTTCCGACGTAGGTGCGTCAGATGCCATCTTGAATTGAAAGTTGGAAAGAGAAATACACGTGCGTGAGAGTGAGAGTGTAAGTGTGAGTGTGAATGTGTGTGTGTGTGTGTGTGTGTGGTAAAAGAGGAAAGAGAGCAGAAAAAAAAAAAAGAAAAGAAAAAAGAAAAAGGGAGACACCACACAGAGTGAGAGAGAGCGAGAGAGAGAAACCTTGATGGACAACGTGTAACACGACAAGAAAACCCAGCGGTCTCTCTTTCTCTTACATGCTTTCTTATTTTCTCGATCTGCCACACACACTTGACCCGCCTTTTCTTGACTATGCCATAATCAATCTCATCCAGGAGTGCCTGGATCTCTTACTGTTTACTGTCCTTGCTCGCTACTCCCTCTCTCTTTTTTTTTCCAGACTACATATACATTCGCATCACATTATTGTATCGTACAGTGCCATACCATAGCACCATGTTTGAAGTTGGCCCCTGTCAAACTCAAAGCAGGTACCGTGATTTACACCGCCGCTCTCCGCGTTTGCATCTCTCGTACCTTTCATAGCGTATTTTGACATGTACAGTATCTCCTGTTGATGTCTAATATCTTGTATATCTCAAGCTATCTGCTGCAATGGTTCCTATTGCAAGAGAAAAGAAAGAAAAGGGAATAAAAATGAAGATTGATTTCCGAAACACTTTACTTTTTCTGGCCTTTTCCTTTTACACCTTGTTGCGCGGCCACCCGGCCCATTCTTCTGCACCCATAGCAACCCTATTCATGCAATACCATGTGTACACATCAACATTAGTATCTCAAGCATCTCTGCTTTTTTTTCTTCCTTCTTGCCCTTTATCACCATTAACTGGGGTGAACTCGAGGTGTAGGTGAAACGGATGAAAAAAAATTGGTTACTAAACGGGGACACATGACCATTTGCCACCATTAATTGACGTCTGTCTCCGTGATCAATGGCTCCCAACACTCCATTAACGTCTTCGCCTTTTTAGCAACGCCCGCTGCTTTGAAAGACGAACCTTTTGAAAAATGATCGAGAATGCAAAAGCTTTGTTGGTTTGGTGTAGAAAGAAAAAAATTTAAAAAAAAGAAAGACAAGGAAGACAAGGAGAAAGGATTATATATGTATGTACAGTATGTCTAGTGTACAACCTGAATACCGATACTCTTAGCGACGCCAACGATGGAGCCGCAGATACTCTCGAGAGAAAGGTGTTTCAGGTTCGCGTCTTGCTGCTTGGCTTTGGCAATCTCGTAAACGTGCTTAAGACTGACTGTGCCAACCACTTCTGAGCCTGGGTTCGAAGCGCCCTTGGTGATGCCTGCTGCACGTTTCAGGAGATACGTGGTGGGAGGCGTCTTGGTGACGAATGTGAAGGTGCGATCGGGCTTGATTGTGATGACGGTGGGGATAGGCGTGTCCGTAACAATGTGCTTTGTCTTGTCGTTGAATTGCTTACAAAAGTCCATTGACTTGACACCACGCGCACCAAGCGCAGGACCCACGGGCGGCGACGGCGACGCTTTGCCTGCAGCAACGAGAATGCGCACAAGCACCTCCGCGGCCTGCTGCTTTTTTGACATTTTCAAAGAGGATAGAACTTGGTTCTCTTTGGCCCCTCAGCAATCTGACGGCAATTTTTGGTCTGTTTTCCTCCAAGTGGGACTGCTTTTTGTTTTGGTGGGTACTGTATCATATCAGAACCCGCTCAAGCCAGCGTCCGACTGCACACTTGTCTTTCGCACCGCTCAATAAGGGTTCATGCTAAACCATAGCACAATACGCATACTTGTAACGGCACCAAAACAATCGCATACCTTAGGATGAACTTGAGCCGTCGGCGCCAAGAACCAGTTCGTTCGATGGAGCGTCAAAGTAAATCAGATGGGGCCAAAATGCGCAGATTCTTGATATTCTTATATGATGTGGAAGAACGAGGAGGCGCCTCGGAAGGGGGTGGAGAGACGAGGGACAGAGAGAAAGCGACTAAGTCAGCATCGGAACGTTGCCATCACATCAGCTTTTACGCTTTCGATACTGAGCTTCTTGTTCATGATGTTAATGTTTAAGCAATCATGAGTATCCCAACAAGGCGAGGAGTTCCTAGAAGTGATAGTCGCAGAGCAGTCGAGTGATGGGAAAGAAGGCCAGTTTGTGGGCACAATGGCTTTTGGGTCAAATCCATCGACTAGTTCGTCATCATTTCTCGGCTGATACGTATCTGAGCGGTAAAGTACACAGAGATGATAGAAGATGTAGTAACCTTGGATATCCCCAGAAATGAACGAGCTTGGAGCATCGAATTCATGGCACTCTTCATCATGATCTGTGGACAGACGCAAACAGCTAGTTAGACGATAATCAACGACGATATGAGGAAGGAGCTGACACACATCAACTTGAATTTACAAAATCTGATCGTACTTAGGATGGTACAGGTTGAAATATGCCCTTTGTTGTCGTGAATTTCTTCTGCTCAGGGTCACATACACAGTTGAACATGCCATCTTGTCGTCTCAAGCGTATTTCACGACCTGTTGCCAACAAAAAACAAACCATGAGGAATCATATGCTACTCTTTTCTCAAGTGAAAGTACCCTCCACGTCGAGCGCTAAAGCAAAGTCGCGATGCATTTGTGTCTTGTGAGCACTAAGAGGAGCCTCTCCGCTATACGATTTGCCACACGTGAAGCATGTTGTCGTTGGATTCATAATGTTTGTGAGGAAAAGGAACGAAAGCTCTCGGCAGGTTCGATGGTGCCATCCTCACGTTTAATCGGCTTGGATATAGGCAAGTAGCGCGTCAAGTTTGACGCCGCTCACGGTTCTACCCTTGTAGAGCAGGCTCAGAGTTTAGAAAGAGACACGCACGCACACATGCACAAACAAATGTACTTACAAACCCTCCTGTTAATAGACATATTCATCATCGAGCTCCCGTACACGAAAGTAGGCTGTTCGCGATTCGCTCATCCTCGGTGCCGCCCTTCATTTATGTATTCAGCTCGAGACAGAGCTGAAAGCTGGGATCATTGAGCAGCAGAAATATGCGTTTCATTCCAACTTGTCTCCGGCGTGTTTTCTTTGATACTGGTGCGGCCTAGATAGACATGTGTTCTCTAGGTAGACACGCACGTAGAGGTTGAGCGACTCTGAGCGTGCTCAACAGGACAAGGGCCCTTCGTCGGTTTCGTAGGTATTGTCGAGCAGAGTAGTGCAGTACATTGTGACAGCGAGCACACCATTCGCCATGGCTTCGGGCCGTTAGTAACGATGTCATGCATTGTGCATTGTCTTTGTACCAGCTTACTTATATCGCGTTCACCCGCAAATAATTCCTCAACTCGTATGCGAATACGTTGGGTGCATACATCGTGGGACCCAGAATAGCGTGTGCTTGGTCCCGCACAACACCTTGGAGATCTGGAATCTTCCACGGCTATTAGAATACGAGAGCAACAGCAAGCACGAGTAACGGATACATACGATGCTGACATCGAAGCCAAAGGCATCTGTGCCAAAGGGCCGTAGGTTGTAATCAAAGACTGGCTTGTCGAAGAAAGAGGCCTCAAAAATCTTCGCATACGGGAACTTGCTCATGAAACGGATCTTCACGCGCATATAGCCGCGGAAGCTGATATCATCCACGGTGACGGGGAGAACCGCACCACCGAATTTCTTTGCCATGTGGATGTGGAGCACAATGCGCGGGTTGATGCGTCTGTCGCGCTCTTTCTCGGTCACGTCGGACAGGTCGCCGGGATGAACGAGACACGCCAGTCCATGCGCTACGTACGCTGTTAATTTGAGGGTAGACTAGAACAACGAGGACATACCACAGTATCCGGGTCTGTATTGAGCCTAAGTTTTGACGCTGTCGATGCGGAATGGCTTGGTGCCGAGGGTCAGCGTTGGCAGCCGGACAGATTCGATAAAACTGGGAAGGTAGTCACCAATGACGATATCGAGATTCTCCGGAATGAGGGAGCATACCACAAAGATGATCCAGGATTTCCGCAAAAAGCTGTTCAGTCACTCGATGGGTTCTTCATCCGCCTCGACCTTAAGCTTTGACAATTCTCGCTCCAAGTCGTTTCGCTCGTTCGCACGAAAGCGCTGCAGGCTCATTTGGTAGTATATGGCTACGAAAAAAAACACCAACTCTTTGTATAAGCAGAGCTATGCAGAGCATGAAATAGAATAAATTGGCTTACACAGAGCAATGCAGCATAGCAAGACGAAGCCAAGGCTTACGCCGAGCTCGCCACGCGAGAAAGCAAAGACAGCGGCTAGGAAGACGAGAGCCGCGTCGGATACCAGGCGCCATAGAGAGAGCTGGGAACCTTTTGTTGGAGTAGTTCCTGCAACGACCTCACTTGGCGCTTCTTTTCCTTAGAGGTGATAGAGAGGCCTTCCGCAGCTACAAGACTGACAACGTCTTGGAGGGGCTCGAGCAGCCAGGAAGGTGATGGGAGGGCATTAGGAGAAATGGAAGATTGGTGAAACCATTGCCCAGCAGAGGGCAAGTTGACCTGTGCGTCGTCTATCACCGTAACCGCCGCTGCTGCACCATCCGCGTGTTATCTTTTGCTGCGTCGATTGGTGCTATGACGAGGTTTTGCTTTTGCTTGAGAGTGCCAGACTCTCGTTGCAAGAGTAAAAGTGGAAAACAATGCTTGAAAGTGTTGCAAGTCCATTTAAAAGCCCGACATAGGACTGAGTGCCGATGTGAGGGCCCAGTTGGGAGTGTGTGCATGGCCCTTCCCCAATAAAGATCCGCCACCGTCCATCCCGAGGGACGAGCAAACCGAAACCTCCACAACAAGAAACCTCTTATCTCCAGCTACAGTATGCCCCCAGGCCGCTTTTACTCCGACTCTTCACTACCTGCTGTATCTGCATAGACATACTGTACATACTGTAGCATCTCCCTCCCTTTTGTATACAGCACACCTCTCACTCCAACGTATTATATTTACAAATAAAAATCGGACAATCATCCCAATACCAAAAACATGGTCGTTCACCAATCGTATCCGAGGAGCAGCATACATAAGTGTCTGATACAGATGCGGATATGGATATTCTTGTTGGAGTACCCAATGAGATATAGGAGGGGTAGGAGGGAAGTAGGAAGGTATTGTTACCCGACGTCGACATACACGTGACCCTTCAATATCACAGTAACGACTGCTATCATGTGCATATTCAATCACTACAGCGCCCTTGTTGATTCGACTGAAGCATCTTACAAGAGGAGTAATGTGATTATATAATGAGTTCTATAGTAGTTGTATCCAATTAAGTAGTGCCAATGGGTTCTACGAGGCATGATATATATATATTATACATCCCTTGAACTTGTGATGTTCCTCCGAACATACAGTACAGTGGCAAGTCTCATCATCATCCCATCCGCTTTGGTTAGTGTAGCAACAGTACTTCCCAACAAGTGAATTGTTCGGAGACACCCGATGTGAGGATTATGTCATAATATTTACAATATTGCTAAAATGCTTCGTTGTCGTCATCTCAAACGTTGTACCTGTCTCGATATTACTATCTCTGGATCTCTCATGCCTACCTCTTTGTATCATTCATACATCCCCTCTTTGTATCATTCATACATCCCCTCTTTGTATTATTCATACATTGGCGGAAGACGTCCTCGGCCAAATGCCCCCTTGCGTTACCACTTTGGAGGCAACATCTGTTAAAACGACAAGTTCAGTACATACATACACAGCATCGGTTGCCAAGAAGCAAATAAGCTTACCCCCGTTGGAATATGACAAAATATGACAACAGCTTTCCCCAGTCTTCCGGATGCCTGGTGCGCAGTAACAATGCTGCGTCTACAACCCAGAAGCTTCATGTCGTTCAAAGTGGCGAGAAAGTTGGCCCTGGCCTAGTCTAGGAACCTTTGTCTGGTGGTTGGAACGGAGAGATCGCGCAAAACCCTAGCCCTGCTTATCTGTTCCTTCTTGATACAGCCTCCTGTTACTCATTGATGATAGAAGCCTCTGGCGAGCCCAAGTTCTATATACAGCAGAAATATCTGTTCATCAGAAGTATGTACAATGAAGACTGCTCGCGTACTACAAACTCTCTTTCTCTTCCTGACTGCCGTGAGCAGCAAGTATCTGGAAATGTCCCATTCGCTTAAGGCTCTCTTGACCTTGTAATGAATGAAGGACTGGGTTACTCACATACTCCCAATAGGCCCTCACATCGGCACTCATGGTCCCCAGATCGGAGCTGTAGGAAGAGAAATTCAGATTGCATGGACTTGAACACCTTCAAACGTTGTCCGTCCACCTTTTACTCTTGCCGAAGCTTTTCCTTCTTTCTCTCACAACACTATGCCTCCAAAAATAACATGTTCCACGTGCGGCAAATCGTATAGCGGAGAGGCTTCTCTCAGTGCTCACAAGACACAAACGCATCGCAACTTTGGTTTAGCGATCGACGTGGAGGGTAATTTCACTTGAGCAAGGAATAGCATATGATTCCTCATGGTTTGTTTTTTGTTGACAACAGGTCGTGAAATACGCTTGAGACGACAAGATGGCATGTTCAACTGTGTATGTGACCCTGAGCAGAAGAAATTCGCGACAACAAAGGGATTTGAAAAGCATATTTCAACATGTGCCATCCTCAATACCATCAGATTCTGTAAGTTCGAGTCGATGAGTGTCAGCTCCTTCCTCACGATGTCGCTGATTATCGTCTAACTATTTGTTGGTATCTCTCCACAGATCAAGATGAAGAGAGCCATGAGTCTGATGTCCCAAGCTCGTCCGTTGCTGGGGATGTCCAAGGTTACTTCATCTTATTTCATCTCTGTATACTTTACCGCTCACATACCTATCAATCGACAGGCGAGGACGAATTAGACGATGAACTTGACCCAAGAGCCATTGTGGCCGTAAATCTGTCATCTTTCCCATCCCTCGACTGCTCTGCCATTACCACTTCCAAACGCGAATATGACCATGCAGTACTTCACGCGTGTGAGGCCACTGACTGGGGACGTGACGAGCAGCAACGTGTGCTTAGCATTATGGACAGTTACAAGCTCCGGCCATTGTCTTTGACGACTGAAAGCCACGGAGAAGCCAATGCGCTCACGCATCAATCTCACCTTCCGCGTCTAAACAGCACCATGAACGTCTGCCCATCACCAGCTCGAAAGCGGATACGGGAGGAACCTATTTTACCCAGCATTTCGTCTTCTCTATACAGCGTTCTTGCATCTGGACCGTACGCAAAGCTCCTCTTGCAAGACAACTATGTGGAGATGAATGACGAATTATCTACCTTCTTGAACGATGATTGGACAATTCATCCACAAATGCGGTATGCCTGCAGCCGTTTGCTTGCTGGCATGATCATGGTGCATTCGCCCACTGGCAAGGCTGTTATTGTCAACTCTGTGGAGATATATGGCAGGCAGCGAGTCCTTGATTCTCATCGTGAGAGCTTTCGTGTCAAGCTTGACACGACATCTCCGACATCATTACCGCCGCATAAATGTTACTATGCCAATGTCTGGCCCACCACACTCCTCGACGCTGATGGAAAAAAGCTGCTCGTAGGTTCCAAGACTTTTAATGCATTGATCACGTCCAGCTTGCGAATTGACAAGGAATTGGAGCCTGACGTGGGCGCGACGACGTCGAGATTTGTACTTGAAAATCACCAGGAGTCCTTGGAAACCCATATTTATCTCAAGGAGTCCGCCTGGGACGCAGCCAAAAAATTGGCTCACCAGGAAGACGCAAGTGCTATCGACACGTTCGACAAACTCTACCAGCTGCGCCAATTACGCACACGATTTCACCACTCATCTACCTATCTTCAGTGCCGATCTGCGAACGAACCGGTCAACGATTTGGCGACAAGGCCTTACACGGTCTTCACATTGGCCAATTATGACGCCGCACACGATGATGCGAGCTATCGCACTGGCTCGCTGCTCTTGCAAACAATTGCAACGAGCATGATTCAAGGTCGACCACAACTAGCGCGAAGCAAGGTGGAATTGCTGGCGGTCAGAATTAAAAGCGATACGCAGATGAAGGCATACTTCCAGGAGATCCTTGCTTTGTTTGACACTCCTGAATGCCTAAACATTGAAATCATGAGCAACAAGGAGCTCAATAGTATTGTTGAGAAGATCGCCAGATCGCTGATCCCGCAAATTGCCAAGGCAAACAAAAGCGTGAAGGCCGCTGTGACAGCAGCGTTCCGATGCTGACTCGGTCGCTGCCTCTCTGTCCCTCGTCTCCCCACCCCGTTCCGAGGCGCCTCCTCTTCCTTTTGCATTATAAATAATTCTCGGCTGACACATAGGTGTACTGTAGTGTATAGCATATCAAATGTGAAAATAAAAAATTCCCGTAGCACAATAAGTGAGAAATCATGAAGTTGCCGAAACGAAGTCTGAGGATGTGGGTTGTTCCCTCCAAGCCACGCTTTATTTTTCGTATATAAATTAAATCTCTGCTATGTGTATACTCCTTAGCACCTTTCATGCTACGTGTGGTCTCTTTCTTGTGCGCCTCGAAATGGGCGGGACCAACTTTACGATATAGTGCATGTCTCAGGGCGGGACCCCACATCCGAGGACTTCGTTTCGGCAACTTTATGATTGTGTGTCGCTGTCGCTAACACAATCGGTGTTGCCTCCACTCCGTCCTCGGATGTGGGTTCCTTATCCGTAGGCGCAGCAAAAAGAGCCTCGGTGATCTCTGCACCCTCCTGGTGTTGTTTGTTAGGAGCGTGAAAAGCTTTCGTGTGCTGGCCCGTCCAGATGTCATGCAATTGATTTTGTAACCTTAACTCGTCAAGGGGAGCTGTAAGCGTGGAAACGTTTGGGATGTGTTCCCGAAAATAATTGATAACGCTGAGAAAACGTTGTATGTCTTTACCTGTTTTCGGTTGTGGCCAGTCTTGGACGTTAGATACTTTACGTTGGTCCAAGGAGACTCCACGGGAGGACACGCAAAAACCGAGAAGGTAGACCGAGGATTGGGCAAAATGGCACTTGTCCGGATTGAGAATAAGATTTGCTGTCGTGAGTTTTGCAATTGCTTGTTGTACATGTTTGATGTGCTCTTCAAAGCTGTTGGAAAAAATAACAACGTCATCAACAAAGCAGAGTACAAAGGCATACCATGAAAAATAATATTCATGACACGTTGAAATTTGGAAGAGATAGGCTTTAGTCCGAATGGGCAACCTCTGAACATGTATTGTCTTCCTTTAAATGTAAACGTGGTCTTGGGCCTGTGTTCAGGAAAAATTTCAAATCGATGGAATGCGCTCTTGAGATCCAGCGTAGTGAATACTGACGCTCCTTGCAGAAGATGGAATAAATCGCGGATTGTGATAAACCATCATCTGTCAGGTCAACCCGGCTTTAGTAAAGCGGTCTATACCCACATCTGTGTCTAATCATTGAAACGGTTGCTCGTCATGAACACCTTTACTCCATCACTATTATTACAATCACCGCCTAGTACAAGTACAACTTGTATGAAGTACAATTCTATTATAATGTCACACTGAACTGGTTCTGGTCACTCCGTCCTCTCTCAAATCTGTTACTAGATTATAATCGGATAGAGCATCTAGATCTTTCTCTTTCACTTTTCCTACGAGTAAAGACCAGTCTCACGTACTTTTCTGTTACCTGTTACTACACCAACCACCATTCCTACCTCGCCCACATCACATTTTTTTACGTGAATTCCCAAGATGTCTCTTTCCAACCCCACCTCGCCTGTTCTCAACGCCGTTGCCGCCCCCAACCAGGAACATGTTCCTGTGTTTTCCGGTCCCGCTTTGCCCCCTGTGCGCAAAAGCGCCGAGGACACGGAGATGGCCGATGTTGCGCCTCTCCCTGTGGTAAACCATCACCCGTCGGGTAACTGTGTCTTCGTTGAGAAAGTCTAGACTTGCCTCTATACCCAATCGTTGTATCGGTTGCTATCATGCACTTATTCGACTCCTCCATCGCCGGTTCAATTACTGCATATGAAACCGTAAAGAAGTATTCCGTACCGCTACTCATATCTAATGGCACAGTTTTATATGCAAGCTGCATCTGCCATTGTATATTCAATCACAGGCACATGGTTCCTGATGAAAATATTTTATTATCTTATCACTGGTTCTCTTTACTCAGCTGGATGAAACATATTGAAGTCTATAAAAGACTTCCTAATAATTAGACGTAGACATATCATATCATACTCAACTTTAATATAAGTTCAGTCTCACTTACTCTCTTGTTCCTTTTACCTGTCAATTTCTCTCTACATCTCATTTTTTTAAGTGAATTCTTTACTTATATTCCACCATGTCTACTCCTACCACTCCCACTACTCCTACCTCTGCCGTTCCCGCTGGTCTTCTGACCAATGGTGTTGAGCAAGCTTCCCCTGTCGTGGAGTCGACACCCGTGGCCACCGCCACGCAAGAAACCGATGCCGCCAAGGAGGACGTTGACATGTCCGAGGCGCACCCTGAGGCCGACGGTGCTCCCTGGACGTCTTCGCAGCAGAAGACCCCTACCTCGTCCGGCCGCAAGACCGAAGCTGAGACGTTGGCCCGCTTGGAGGAGAACGTCCGTGAGGCCGAAATCATGGTCCAAGAATCCGTGATGATGTCGCGCCAACAGTTCGAGGAGGCCAAGGACAGACACCGAGAATGGACGGAGCGTCTCGATTTCTTCCGGGCTGTCCAGGAACGCCGCGCGAAGGAGCAGCAACCAGCTCCTAAGCCAGTTGCTCCCGGGTCGCATATCGTGCCTAGCAGCTTGCCTGTCGTGATGAGGACAGGACAGGACAGGACAAGACAAAAGGGGGAAGGATTACAGGACTAAGACGGGGTGTTAGGCACTACTCTACGCCTCCAGACAAGGTACATACCGAACTGAGGATTATATAACAAAGATCGAGACAATACAAGGGATATATGCCACAGTAGACAGGAACTATTCTACAGGAGATTATATATCAAAATCCTTCGTCTTCACAATGGTCCAGGGACATACGAGGCAACCAGAGACAAGAAGCAGTAAGCAAGTAGAGCGAGCGAGATGTGACTCTACAACTGGAAGCGAGGTAGACGGATACAAAGATACAGACAGAGATTCAGGACTTGGCTTGCACGAGGATCTTTAAGGGACTTGACAGAGACAAGACACGAGACAGAGACAAGAGAGGACTAGGAGAGAATATGGCAAGATAATCTGATGATATATTTAATACAAAATAGAAAACTATTTATACGGATGATGATGGATTGGAAGGTGGACGGAAAAGGTGCTTGTTGTGATATCGAAAAGGGAATGTTATGAGTAGACGTGTAAAAGGGAAATGGTAAACGAAAACAACACAATGCAAAGGAAAGGAAGTATGCGTCAAAACGGGAAGGTAGTACGACCATAACTTGGTGGTCGTGTTTTGATCGTGACATTACCTCCCCTCCTAAGGTCGAGCATGGCGAGAACGGCGAGTGTTATAAGGGCTAGATGTGGCTGGAGAAGGGCGTCCCGGTTTATCGGGGTAGCGAGCATGAAAGTCGGCGCGTGCTTCGTTGGCATTCCAAAGATTACTGACTGGCTCCCATGTGTTTTCGGAGGGGTCCTCATAACCCTTCCATGCAACTAAATACTGCAGTTGTCGACGATACCAGCGACTGTCTAAAATAGACTCAACCTCGTAATGCTCTTCGTTCTGAACTTCAACGGGCGGTGGGGGAGACGATGACCGCTGCGGAATATCCGGTAGAGCGGGGTCGTCTCGAGGAGTCAACAGGTTGACATGGAAAACTGGATGTACTGCCATCGAGGCCGGTAGGTCTAACTTATAAGCATGCGAGCCGACAGCGGAAACGATCTTAAACGGACCAAGTCGTACATGGTCGAGCTTAGGCGACGGGCGTGTGGTTTTGATATTTTTTGAGGACAAATATACCATGTCGCCTTCGTGGTAGGTAGGTGTGGGTCGATGTCGCTGATTATAATACGCCGCTTGCTGCTGCTGGGCAAGAGCTATTTCCGACTTGAGAGTTTCATGCAAGGATTGCAATTCCTGGCAGAAGTTCTGGGAGAGTGCTGATATGCTTGACGATGTAGGTGATGATACTAATGAGAAGCGTGGATGAAAACCGAAACTTGCTTCGAAGGGTGTGCGCTTCGTTGTAGCCTGGACGGAGTTGTTATAACTGAATTCAGCGAAGGGCAAAAGAGAGACCCAATTATCCTGCTGATAGTTCAGATATGCGCGGAGGTATTGCTCGAGGATAGCATTAACACGTTCGGTTTGTCCGTCTGTCTGCGGGTGAAACGCGGTAGACATGCTTGATTTTATATCAAGGAGTTTAAGCAGGGACTGCCAGAAACGCGACGTGAATACTGATCCTCGGTCAGAAATGATCTCCTCCGGAAGCCCGTGTAGTCGAAATATATCCTTGACGAAAGCAGACGCAAGTTCTTGAGCATTTATGGTATCCTTGCACGGGACAAAATGCGCCATTTTAGTAAGTCTGTCGACCACTACCCATATAGCGTTGTAACCATTCGAGCTAGGAAGGCCGACAATAAAGTCCATGCTGATTGATGACCAGGGACGCTGCGGTAATTGCAAGGGCTTCAGGTGACCGATAGGAGCTTGGTGGGAAGGTTTGGATCGCTTGCAAACTGGGCAGTTTGAAATGTAGCGGTTAATGAACTTGCGCATGCCTGGCCAGTGGAAATGCCGGGACATAAGCTCGCATGTTTTTGCTCGTCCATAGTGACCTGCCATTGGCGAGTCGTGATGTGTCCTTAGGAGCTCAAGTTTTAGGTCGTCATTGCCAGGTATGCAGACACGATTGTCGAACAGAAGGAGATTTGAGCCTTCTGCGATACGGTATCGCTTCATTTTTGAGCGCATGTGTCGTGGTATGGTCGATGGGTTCTTGGTGAAATCAATCAGACGTTTGAGGCCAGAATCATTTTGAGACAGTTCGAGTATTTTTTTCTGTAAGTCGGTGTCAGTGGGTCCAACAGAGACAGCATCGAGGACAACGTGATTTTCGCGGAAGAGAGACGTAACCGGTTGCTTGGCATCACTTTCCCCTCCCTTAAAGGCCATGTCCGATCGTCGAGAGAGGGCATCGGCCTTGGGGTTTCGAGAGCCAGGGCGGTAAGTAACTACCAGGTCGTATTCATTAAGCTTAAGAGACCATCGGGCGTGACGTCGGTTCAGGACTTTAGATGACATGAAATGCTCCAGATTTTTATGATCCGTATACACCGTTATCGTATGATTGGATCCTTGAAGGTAATGCCGCCAAACTCTGAAACAATCCACGATGGCTAGCAGTTCTTTTTCGTATATATCATAGTTGACTTCGGCGGGTTGAAGTTTCCGACTATGAAAAGCAACAGGGTGTAGGTGACCGTCCTTGTTGGGCTGATTAAGGACGCCAGCGATAGCGAAGTCAGACGCGTCTGTTTCCAGAAAAATTGGTACATCAGGCTGGTAATGCTGCAGGATAGGAGCGGAAGTAAAGCGTGCCTTTAACAGCCTGAAAGCATCTTCTTGGGCTTGGCTCCAAACAAACGGTACATTCTTTCTGAGGAGGGCTGTCAGCGGTGTCGTGATGCGCGAGTAATCCGCGATGAAGCGCCGATAAAAGTTGGCAAAACCCAAAAAGACTTGGATATCATGCACCGAAGTTGGAGTTGGCCAATCAGCGATGCAAGAGACCTTGCTCGAGTCCACGGTGACACCCGAATGACCGACTCGAAATCCCAAGAACTCAACTTCGTCGACGTCAAACTCGCATTTCTCGGCTTTGGCGAATAAGCCGGCCGAACGAAGCTTTTCCAACACCATCTTCACGTGCTCTTGATGGGTGGTTGTGTCACTGCTGAATATCAGGATGTCGTCCAGATAGACCACGACAAATTGGTCCAGGTACTCGCGTAGCACATCGTTGATCAGTCCTTGGAACGAGCCTGGTGCATTTGTAAGGCCGAACGGCATGACTTGATACTCGAAATGCCCATATCTTGTACGAAAAGCCGTTTTCCATTCATCGCCTTCATGGATTCGGATGCGATGATAGGCGTTTCGAATGTCGAGTTTTGTAAATATGCTGGCAGAAGATAAACGGTCGAGCATCTCGTTTATTAGTGGTAGCGGATATCGATTCTTGACTGTGACCTTGTTCAGGCCTCGATAATCAACGCATAAGCGCAGCGACCCGTCCTTTTTCTTGACAAACAAAATTGGCGCGCCAGCAGGGCTCGTCGATGGTCGTATAAATCCATTTTCGAGGTTTGTTTTAATGTAATCGGACAGAACAGAGAGCTCGTCTTGCGACAGCGGGTAAATTGGTCCGAATGGTGGTTGTGCACCTTCAATCAAAGGAATGAGAAACGTTCTAAACCTATTAATATTAATATCAACATACAGTATATGTCTACATATTCCTATAAATATATGGATATATAAATATATTATAAGGCTAAATAAGGCTAAATAAGGTTATTATACAGCTATTATACAGCTATTATACAGCTATTATACAGCTATTATACAGCTATAAATATAAAAATAAATATAAAAATAAGGATATAATAAAGATAATTATATATAAAGCTAATAAAAATATTTATTTAAGATATATTAATTATATATGTGTAACAAAACTATAGCAAATATTGACCAAAATATCATAAAATTTATTTGTAATTATTCTAAAATTAATTAAAACATAATTGTGGTAAACCATCAACCGTCGGGTAGCTGTGTCTTCGTTGAGAAAGTCTAGACTTGCCTCTATACCCAATCGTTGTATCGGTTGCTATCATGCACTTATTCAACTCCTCCATCGCCGGTTCAATTACTGCATATGAAACCGTAAAGAAGTATCCCGTACCGCTACTCTTATCTAATGGCACAGTTCCATATGCAAGCTGCATCTGCCATTGTATAATCAATCACAGGCACATCGTCCC
>JNEN01000382.1:0-15424 GCA_000697355.1 Syncephalastrum monosporum B8922 | reverse complement strand
AAAGCTTGCTCCACGCAAAGAGTGGGCTGTTATTGAAGTCGCTGCGGTTCGAGTTGCGCTCGAAAAAATGGTAGGCGTGCGTAGCGCATTCAACGCCGGTTGCAAGCGAGGCAAAGAAATCATAGCACGCGCGCGTCGTGCCTGCGACCTTGATGTCCATCGTCCACTTGACGAACGCATGCAGGTGATTGCCTTGGCGGGTCCAGAACTTGGCGCCCTTCTCGGTCCGGCCGCGGTAAATGCTGGCGAGTAGTAAAAAGAAGGCCTCGAGGTCGCGGCAGCGCGTAGTTTCGTTGTCGGGCACAACCGCGCTTGTGCTGCTATTGAGTGAAGCGGCGGCGGCGGCGGCACCGACGGAGGAAGCGCTGATGTCCTCTTCACGGTACTTGATGTTCTGCAAGGTACGTTGCGCAGACTCAATCAAGACGTCCGTCAGCTGCTCGAGCGCGTGGACCACGAACTCGCGGAAGTCGGGGCGGATGTCGGCGTTCAGTCTGGTGAAATCGGTCATGTCGACGATGGTCGTGTCGCCGGTGGTGTAGCGCTCGTCAGCAGAGCGCTTGACAAGCGTGCGCTCGGTCTCAATATTGAACTTGGGCTGCTGAAAATAAAGCAGGTACTCGTTCATAAAGTCAAACGCCTTGGCTTCGATGGCACGGTCGATCAGCGGGATGGTGTCCTCTCTTTTGGCAGGCAGCTTCGCAATGACGGTGGGATCCAGTGCGGCGGACTGGGTGGCAAACATGACCCACTGAAGCAACGCGACGCCTTTGGCAGCCGGCACGCGCCACGCCCGTGTTGCTAGCTGTTGATGGAACGTTTTGGAAAAGTTTGTGTCCTGGATCAGCGGGTTGTCCAGGCATCCGCTGTCGAGATGGTCGTCGAGGGAGAGTGCGCCGAGCAAGGCGAGCAAAAGGTAGGACATGGCGGTGTCCTGCAGGTCCATGGTCTCGAGTTGCTGGTTGATGGCGATGATATCGTTTGGCTCAAGCCAGACGAGTGAGGCCGCGTGGTAGAGGATCTGAAAGACGTAGATGCGTTCGTCCGTAAGTCGTTCGATGCGCTCCTTGGTGATGTCCTCGCCGAGACGACCCGAGACAGGACCGCTGTCAGGGTTCGTTGCGGCCAATGCTGGTTGCTGTTGCTGCAGAAGTTGCTGTTGCTGCTGCTGGGGCGGGGGTTGAGGCGCGGACGGCAAACGGCCGGACTGTTCCAAGGAGACAACGTCATCCCTGAGAGACTTGGCTGCTTTGAGGAGCTTGGCAGGGAATGTGCCGAGGTTATTGTTTGTCGACGAGTCCAGAGGAATTTTTTGCTGCATGATATCCGCCACAAATTGGTAAAAGACGGCACGCACGTCGTCCCTGACCGAACCATCCTTGGCCGACTGGAGGATCACGTTCCAGCATGCGAGCAGATAGCCGCGTTCGTCGTGATACAGGATTATCGCAGTGTCGATCGCATTGCTGTTCAATCGTGCGGCTTGCACCATGCCTGTCATGAGAAGTGTCGCTGCCACATGCTCATTGACATTGAGTTGGTCAGACAAGAACACGGCTTCCTTGATAAACACGTCGTTGACTTTGTGAGTGACGCCATTAATGTAGGTTTTCCCTTTGGTCAAAAAGAAAAGAGAAGGAAGAGTCAATTATTACACTGCAGTTACATTGTGGTCAACTTGAAGGCGGCGGAAAACTTACCGCTTTCGAGGGTTGTGCGATCCTGGGAGGATTTAGGTGAATCGTCCAAGAGAGCGATGAGACGGTCTCTGTGGATCTGCAGTTGGTGGTGTAGAATGTCTGGCGTAGACGCAGAAGTCGACCGGCGTGCCTGGCACAAGATGTCATGGAAGGCACGAGCCTCGTCTGACCAGCCGGGAATCGAGTGACCTTGTGCCGTTTGCATTATACAAAAAATAACACACACGTACGCAAAGTTCTACTCATCAATCAGTAATCTGGCCCGGACAACTTTGAGGTGGTTTTGCTTACATGGCACAAAGATCAACCAGGCGATTAAAGCAAAACTAAAAGAAACAAGCGCGAAACTCTTTTTTCTGGTGGATGCTCGCGCGCGTGCGGGAGTGTGCGCTTCAATTTCGTTGTGACAGCTCTCAGAAATTCAGACATCAACGCGCCCTTTTGTCTGGGCCCAAATTTTGATGTTCAATGCCCATCCATTGTTCTCATGTTCTGTATGTACTTTTTATCGCTATTATACTATTTGTTTTCCTTAATCTTTTACATATTTTCTTTAAACTACACTGTGTCCTTCTTCATGCGTTTGGAAGGACATATGAAATTGCTCGTTGGAGCTGGAGGGTACTTGCAAAACACACCGCCGCTCGAAGGAGGTTCATTTTGCTCGTGCTCGCCCTCTTCTTGCTTGAGTCTCTGGGCATTGTACTCTTCTTGGGCTCGATAGATAGCCTCTAAATTGAAAGGAGCGCCGCTGTTTGTTGGCTGCATCGGATGGGGCGCTTTAGGCTTAGCCGCTCGACGGCGTTGACGCTGTGGATCGGTACTTTCTTGATGCTTCGTATAACGCGTTCGATTCGCCATGTCCCCTCCCCGCGAGGCAGGGTGTCGATATTCCGGCGTCTGTAGGAGCTCTTGCGCTTGCTGGGCCATTGCTTTCAATGCAGCGAGCTGGGTCGCTTGGTGTGGTGTGTAGGCCGCATAGGCATCCCTGTTCCTCGGGTGCTCTGCATGCACGGTGTATTCCTTCCTTGCATGCTCACTCGTGCGTGGTTGAGGGGTACCGGACAATGCTTCCGTTTGTCTCTGCTGCTGGTGCTGTTGAGAGCCTGGCGGTCCACCTGGCTGTTGTGGACCTGACTGAAGCGACTCCATCCAACTATGCACGTTCCAATCGTCCGCATTCACAGCGCACTCCAGTTGGCTCGGCTGATCTGGTATAGCTGTGCTCGTAAAAGAGCTCGTCTGTATCTGTTTCTGATCTGACCTAGGTGGCTGCGATTGCGGATGGTCGTTGATATCGTCGGCCAAGGTTGCCAGCCAGGCCATCGTGCGCTCCAACGACATGGATGAGTGGCTCCTTTGGTGCTCCGGCGACTTTGCTGATACCTTTTTCGTAACCTATGCTTAGCTGCGGAAGAAAATAAAGGAGGAAAGGGTGTACTTACAGCAGAAGATAACCCAGCATTAGGAACAGCCGTATCTACTTGTGCAGTCGTCATATCTAGCGATGAGGTCATGGCTGCCTCCTGTATTGGCGGCTGCACATTCCATTGGGTAGCCCATGCCTGCGGAAGCCACGGTTCCTCCGAATGCTTTGCTCTCGGAGCATCAGTCATACTGCGACTACGCAGCGCGGCGTAAGGGTGAAAGCGCTGTGTTCTATGCAGTAAGTTTTCATATCGAAAAATCAACGCAACATACCCTAGGAACTCCTTGTGTCACGCCAGCATGACATTGTGCGTACATATGCTCTTGGCTTTCTTGGGGGAGAATGGAACCATGGACAACTGGCATGGCGTTTAAAGACATGCTCCTTGCGTGAGCCATATCCGCTGCCGACTGTGTATAACGTGCAATAGGGCTCGTGTGGTTGGAGGATTCCGTTTGATGACTGACCCATTCCTGAAATGGATCTCTGCTCTGTTGGTGATACAGATGCAGGTTGGTACCCGTCGCGGATATACTGGCATTGTTATCATCTTTTTCCACACCAACTCGAGGTTGAAGAGACGGATGCGTTCCTTTTTCCGAAGCGAGCGGTAGCTCTGACGAGACTGGGGTGGGGATCCCTTGCAACGAGGGCCATTGTTCTTGTTCTTCTTTACTGTTCGGGAGAACACCGGGGAACATGGCCATTTCGGGGTTAGATAGATCATGGAGAATCTCGTTACTGCGGTCGTGGTTGGTGTTCAAAAAGCTATGCGAAGGTGGGTCAACTGACAAGTCTTTGCTGGACATGCTTCCGTTGAAAGGCTCGACAAACTCGGATAGGCGTTCACTGGACCCAAGTGTTGTAAATTCGGAAAAGATGTCCAAATCCGCCATGCCCGGAGACCAGCCCAGTGCACCTAGTAACTGCCTTCCCACCGCATCCAAGCTAGCGTCGTTTCTGTCCTCCGAGGACAGCTCTGTGTCAGAGGAGAGGAGCTGCATGGCTGTCAGGCAATGTAGAAAGGAAGCAAAGAAATGACAATATCTATCTCACTGCGAAAAATCACTCCCTTCGGAAGTTTGCACGGGCTGTCACAAGACACTCCTTTTTTCCACCACGGCGTGATTGTTTCCTAGATACTGGGAGAGCGACATTGTTAATCCCCGAGCAGCTGATTATTTCAGATCCGGTACTGCTATAATCAATATGATCGTTAGATTTCTATTTGGGTGACTCGGTTGGTATTGCAACTAACGTCGCCATACGGTGCCGCAGAGTGGCGTGCTGAATATATACCGAATGCACCAATCATGTATGAGATATTTTTATACATATCTCGGTCTGCCTATTGTCTCTGGCAGCTAGAGGAGACGTAAAGCCGAACGGAATATCACGGTGACAATGCTGGGCGTCAAGTGGCCAATCATGTTACACCAACTTTGGTGAAAGCGACTTCATAAACTGCTATGGCTCATACTGAAGATAAGCCAACCTTTCTCGACGTGCCGTGCTTCAATTGGCAAGGTTGTTGAAACTCGCCAAGGCTGTCTAGAAGCTTTCTCATTATTAATTATGCACCTAACAGATTTGTTGTCGCCATTTCTGATAACGGTGGTCAATCACCACTTAATAAGTCAAATGTTACTTGCCTTTCTATTCTCCTGAGCTCAATTGAGCAATTCTGGTGGGTGAAAAAGAGCAACAGTTAAACGCTGCAAATTTCTCAAAAGGAAAGATTGATGACCCGAATCAGGGAAGCTTCTAATAGGCATAAAGCTAAGCGATTATAAAACGATCGTTACGCCTTCTCATAAGTGCTTAGACAAGTGTTTAATCAACAGCCTCTCTGGAAAAGCTTTCATTTACAGAAGCTAGAGCCCGTTTCAGCCAGGCACAATCATCCGAACCATTCACCAGGCGGGCAGTCGCGCTCGACAAGTTTCCTTGGAGCCTCCAGCGATGCCCCAGACCGCTCCCACTCCGACTCCCCAGTATCCGCATAGACATAGCAACTGCAAATAAAATACGGCCACCTGAAACTTTGAGTTGTGAAGGTGCGTATGCTTTCGGTCGAGCAAACCCTGCTCGTCTAAGAGGTGGTAAGAACCACCCTCTGTTTCTTTGACCGCAGTGTAGGGACTGTCATTACACTCGAAGGCAAATAATTCCTTTGTGCCCTTGTGCTAGACGGCATCACAGTTACTTGCCCATTTTGCCTACCAATTTTACTGGCTTTTTTTCATTTTCATTGTCAAGGCATTTTTCTTTAACTGCGATACGGCCCCAGGCCCTCGTTATCCTCTGTAGTGGTCCCACATATTCAGCCAGCTCTCTTATCGTGATTGGAACCCTTGCAGGAATGGCAGCGGGAGTGATAAGCCTTCCTTCGAGCCACAGTGCGAACGTCAGCTTATGCGCTACAGGTTCAGGATCTTGGTTTACATTGACCAGCTGATGATGATCCAAGGCCATTTTACTCGACTATTTTACTTGCCATTTCACCACATGAGGTGCATCATGCTTGTCCAAGCTGTGAAGAGCATAACGCCTGTATCTCTGCTATTGCTACTCACCACAACAGCCATGAGTGTGAAGACTTCAGGATATTATGGCATCAGCCATTGCGAGAAAATACTTTTATAATAAATGATACAAAGACAAGTTGCGACTTGACCAGTGCCTCGGAACTGAAATCAGACACTCTATTTACTGTTCCCTGGATTGGCGGCTTTTTTTAATAGAGTCACTGTGCGGCTTGCTGATCGAATGTTTTCTCAATTTGCTGATAACTTGTTTCATCATCTTGTTGCTTGGCGTTCTGCGACGGCGATGTTCCATGCCAGTTGTTTGCTCGACCGGGCGACGGATGGAATCAAACAGGAACACTACATCCTTGATCTTGGACAGGTAGTCCAGAAATGCAGGCAACGCCTCAACACTTTGTGGCATCTGCAGGTTGTACAGTTCAGTCAACAGGTAGGTGCCATCCGCGACAAGCTCGGCAATATATAAAATGGCAATAAACCTGTTCATACAAGTCTTATGTCAGACACATTTTCTAATTACCAATCCATTGTCATCAATACTGGTTTTGGTGAACAGAATCGATGCGGACCGATGACGTCACAAGGGCATTGAATGTCATCGATCCAAGGACAAGCTTGTTGCTGTTGTCATTGATGATGGTCTTCACTTCCAGAGGCCTTGAAAAATTGTTCGGGGATTGCCGCTTGTACTGCATCATTTATTCCACCTTGCTTGCGCCAGAGTCCACGCTCACCAGAAACCACAAAAAGGTGTTGGTCCCACCTCGACGGCAGTACGGCGGCAGAAAAGAGGGACGGCACGAAAACCGGGTGATAAGAAGTGGTCCGTCCATTTTCTAGGGCTGACGCACTGGTGCGTTCGTGTGCGGAGAAGTTATATTCTTGTCCGTTGCGCACCAAACCAATCGGTTGCAGTTCTCCCAGTTCCGCCTTCCTAGGCTAATCTTGAAGCAGTTGGAATGTCGTACTCGTCACAGACGTTGGAGTTCATATGGGAAAAAGATGAGTAGAAAGAAAGGAGCTCAAATTTTCACTCAAATTTCAAGTGAATCCACAGACACGTGAAAACACATGTGCGATGAAGAGGGATGAACGGAAAGGCTTCTTTTTTTCCTGATGGCATCAGAACTCTGATCCATATTTCAATCCACCTCCTTAGAAAGCCAGTATGATACCCATCATCAACATCATAGTCCTTAGGCTCAGGTGTACCGCACTCCTCGTCGATAACTCTTCCCGTCCACCTTCATACAAAAGAGAGAAAATTGAAAATTGAAACAACTTCCTTAGCTTTGATATGAGAGGATATCAAGACATGTGCGAGATTTAATTGTCCATTGGGTGACATTCATTTGCAGGATGTGCGACGTTCATCCTCAATGCGTGCGACTTCATTTTTTTGCCTGTGTGCGACATTGCTTTCGGGAAGCACTGTATGTGATCTTTTTAGAGAGTACTGCCCATACCCAAATGTTCGCCACTTTTATATCGTCGTATGACTCAATTCATCTTGGCTTTTTAATGTGGAACTGCAATAAGCTACAGTAGTCACTGCATTCTCTGCGTAAACCACTTGTTATACACAGTGTATGTTCCAAATTACAGCTGGTACTCCTAAGTAAAGGACGTCCTTAGGTGTGCAAAAGACTTTCCATTGAATGCAATATGCTTCCCAGGAAATACGGTTGGGCTTATCCAACGATGCATCAGTCTGCCGAAAAAAGGGCACCTGACTATATCTGTTTGGGCGGCTGGGTTTAATAATATCCATAGAGGTTGTAATTGGACCACTCATGTCGTTGGGGAACTGTGGATGGCTTCTGCTACGCGTTGCTACAAACCTGATGCCTGCAAATTTGATGCCTGCATAAGAGGATTCGAGTTTAAATCTTTTTTTGTTTTACTTGACAGCAAGACATGTACACTGCATAGAGGCGGCATCTTAGACAGCCCTATCTTAACAGACATGTGTACATGTCGAATAGCGAAAGCAGAAAGAAAAGGCTGTATTGATGAAATCTTCCATAGAAATAAATGTATGTACAGCAATTTTATGCGGCAATCTTGAGCTTGGCAAACTCCTCAGCCGCCTTCAGTGCATCATCCAGACCGTCGATCTTGTCACCCGAGCCCTGGGCGGCCTCATCCTTGCCACCCTTCTTGCCGCCCACCTTCTCGGCCACCAGACCAGCCCAATCGGAAGCCTTCAGGCCCTTGGCCACCAGATCCTTGCTTACAATGCAGTTGTGAGACACGCGTCCGCTCTGGACATCGGCGCTGAACAGGTACACGGCCTTGTCCTTGAGGTTGCTCTTGACATAGTTGATAGCGCTCGTCAGAGCCTTGCCGTTGTTGCCCACGTCGAGAGTCTGGATCATGTACACTGCCTCGGGGTTCTCGGCAAAGTAGGCCTTGACAGCCTCGGTAGCCTGCTTGACCTCCTCAGCCTTGCGGGCCTTCTCCGCATTGTCAAACGACTTCTTGACGGCGTTGTAGCGGTCGCGGTAGTTGGCCTTGGTCACAGCCGAGATCACCAGGGCGTCGATCTCCTTGGCAATCGTCTTGAGCTCGCTTTCGAGCGCAGGGCCGCTCATCTTTTCGAGACGGTCCATCTTGGCGCCAAAGGCCTTGGCTTCACGGTCAGCCACCATAGCCTCGTCACCCGTCACGGCCACGATACGACGGATACCCTTGGCAATGCCGGTCTCTTCGAGGACGGCAAAGTGCTTGATATCACCCGTCTTCGCAACGTGGGTACCACCACAGAATTCGACACTGCTCGTGGCCCAGTTGGGGTTCGAGACGTCCTGAGTGACCTCGTCAACGTCAAAGCCAATTGAAACGACGCGGACCGGGTCGGGATAGGTCTCGCCGAACACGGCACGCAGACCGTGGATCGCCTTGGCAACAGGCAGAGGCACCTCCTTAGAGTACACCTTGGAGTTCTTGGCAATGAACTCATTACAGATCTGCTCAACCTTGTCCAATTCAGCGGTCGTCACAGGGGCCTTGTGCGTAAAGTCAAAACGCAGCTTGGTGGGGGCTACCAGCGAACCCTTCTGATCAATGTTGCCACCCAGCACTTCCCGAAGCGCATAGTTCAGGATATGGGTAGCTGTGTGGTTGTTGCGCAGAGGACGACGGCGCAGCTATCGATAAGAGTCAATCGTTTGTCCATAGAATACGAAAAACTCTCTGCGACTCACCTCATCGAAAGAGACCTCAACGTCATCATTCACCTTGAGGCTACCATATTTGAGATGACCAATGTGAAGAACGTAACCACCGAAAGACTGGCAGTCCTCGACGGCGAATTCGGTCTCACTGTCGAGCGTGATAATGCTACCGGTGTCGAACTGCTGACCACCCGACTCGGCATAAAAGTTGGTCTTGTCAAGCAGCAGACCGAATTTGCGGCCTTCGGGAATGGACGACGAGTCGTCAAGGAATTTGTGGTCAAAGAAGATGGACTTGATGTGGGCCTGCACGTTGCCGCTCACTAGGGTGGAAGATAAGCTTAGAAATTGAAGGGCATGCCAGTCCAATGTTCACTTACGGTATTTGAAGGAATCATCCGTGTTGGGGACGGCCTCGTTCTTGTCCAGGGCAGCCAGATCGTGAACATCGAGAGCCACAACATCATCGCCAGCGTTACCGCCCTTAGTACGACGAGACAGGTTTTTGGCAGCCTCCTGAGCCTCCTCGAAGCCTTTCTCGTCCACGGTCATGCCGTGCTCTTCAGCCATGATACGGGTAAGATCGACGGGGAAACCGTACGTATCATACAAACGCCACACATCCGCACCAGCCAAAGTGGTCTGACCAGCTTCCTTGGCCTTGTTCTTGTAGCTCTCAAAGAGCTTCTCACCACGATCGAGCGTCTTGGCAAAGGCAGCCTCTTCCTCGTCCAAAATAGCCTTGACATCGTCCACCTTGGTCAGGAGCTCTGGGTAGGCCTCGGCCTATCACAGCGTGTGAGGAAGAGATCAAGTAGAGATGTGTGAAGGATTATTTCAGACGTACCATCTGGCCGATAAGAGTGTCGACGAGACCGGAGAAGAAGGAACCAATGGGGTAGTTGAAGTACTTGCGCACGTAGCGGGCACCACGACGCAAGATACGGCGAAGCACATAGCCACGACCCTCGTTGCTGGGGACGCCACCGTCGGTGATGGCGAAGGTCAGGGTACGAACGTGATCGGCCACGACACGGTAGGCGGTATCGACACCGTCGACGTCCTCGGCACCCAGCTTACCAGTGTAGTCACGGGCGCCGGTGATCTCCTTGACGCGGGCAAAGAGGGGCTGGAAGATGTCGGTGTCGTAGTTGGAGTAGACGTTCTGCATGATCGAGACCAAACGCTCCAGACCAAGGCCGGTATCGATGTGCTTGTTGGGTAGAGGGCGCAGCTTTCCATCGTTCTCTCTGTTGAACTGAATGAAGACGACGTTCCAGATCTCGAGGACGTTGGGATCATCCATGTTGACGAGCGGGGCGGCATCACGACCGCCGATACGGTCATAGTGGATTTCGGAACTAGGACCGCACGGGCCAGTTTCGCCCATTTCTATAAAAAGCGATGTGAGTCATTCTGGCCCATGCTTTCCCAGATACTCGAGAGACGTCGTTCCTCTACTCACCCCAGAAATTGTCCTTGACGTTGCCAGCAATCAGGCGCTTCTCTTCGACGCCGAGGTCCATCCAGATCTTCTTGGCCTCGAGATCAGGCTCCAAACCGAGCTTCTCGTCACCACCAAAGTAGGTCACGTACAGGCGGTCGGCGGACAGACCAAGCACCTTGGTAAGGAAATTCCAGGAGTACTCGGCAGCGCCAGACTAAAACGAGTGGTTTAGACCATCGGCGCATATGATTGGTGCGACTCGCTTACCTTGAAGTAGTCGCCAAACGACCAGTTACCCAACATCTCGAAGAAAGTGTGGTGATACGTGTCGCGACCGACGTCATCCAAGTCGTTGTGCTTGCCACCTGTAAGCGGTCCATATCAATAGGTCTTGTTTCAAATTACAAGAAAAGAAAAAAAATTGACGTACCTGCACGAATGCACTTTTGCGAGTTGGCAGCCCGGGACACATTTGCCAAGGGCGAGTTGGGATCAACCGTACCCAAAAAGATCGATTTGTACTAGCGACAGTGGGCTTAATCGAAAGGATTGAAAAGCGAAGAACGAGTGTACCTGGTTCATTCCTGCGTTGGCAAAGAGCAGAGTAGGGTCATCGTGCGGGATCGAGGAGGACGACGGCACAAAGGTGTGGTCTCTTTCCTTAAAGTAGTCGAGGAAGGTCGATCTGACTTTGCTAACGGGCCATTCCAATTCCTGTGCCATTGCTGAGAAAAAGAGTAGGGGAAGATACGCGAGTATGACAGGCCCACACAAAAAAAATAAAGACTTCAAACCAAGCATTCAAGCCCCGATAGGGTTCCTGTACATACGTGCCCACGGGTCACATGACTTTCACCGTAGGTAGGGCTCAGCACTGGTTAGCTGGGAGCAGTCGCAGAGATACTCCTAAGGAAGATAAACTAGCATGCTGTAATAGAGTCCTGCAAGTTTATAACATAAAGTGATACCACTATGTTTAACTAGCCTACGAAATTTCGTTCCGAAATCAGTTCTCGTGGACTACCCTTCATTTTTATTATACATACCAGCTACCGGGACCGGGGTCGTCATACACGCTCACGGCGTGTCGGCCACTGCTTCATCTAGACTGTGCAGCAGATTGCATTTTTGAGTCTCAGTTTCATATTATCAACCAAAAGCACTTAACCGATGGGCGTGGGGCAGACATTTGGCGCTATGGCACATGTCTTTGGGGGGTAAGTTTTGACGGTGGTCCCGGCCACCGATAGCCGGCTAGTGGGTCGCAAAACGGGAAGAAGGAGAGAGGGAGAGCAAGCGGAGAGGAAGAAGAGCAAAGGGAGAACGAGGAAGGAGCGGAACTGAAACGTGTGTTAATGTCTCATATTCAATGCATAGACCTGAATCTGTTTCACTTACGGGCAGAGGAAAAAGCGGAAAAAAAACCTCTGATGGGAGGGCAGCAAGCGGAAAGGAGGTGGAAGAGGCGCGAGCGGAAGAGAAGACAGGAGGAGAAGCGAGCAAGAAGACGGCAAGCTAAGTATACATTCAGAAGGAGGTTAGTGTTGGCCAAGACCATGTACTATTGACGCGAGAACTTACTTTCATGCACACCGGTGCAGTCGGGGCCGGCAGCCGGTGGCAGAGGGACTTATGGGAACGCAGTGGTTTATGTTGCACTTCTTATTAGTTTATACTTGTAATCAGAATCCTTTTGTATATACTTGCCAGCAGGATGACTTGACCAGGGTAAAGAAGAAGAAGAAGAAAAGTAGACGCGGGAGAAAATAGTCTTCTTTTTATGAAACAGACTCGCATCGATGAACTTTTATGCGATAACATGAAGCATGTCTGCCAATGGAAAAACATAAGCAGGGAAAAAGACGATGACAGGTATTGACGTCAGGTATCTTTCGCGTTTCTGATATTCATAGGCCTGCTTTGCAATCACGCGGCCACCTTTACCAAGGACAAAGGGAAAAAGACCTTCATGAGGATTGACGTCAGGTACCGTTGACGTCTCAAAGTGGTCTACTTTGGCAGACGCCCTGCCCGAGAATTGAACCGGGATCTTTTGTGTCTTGCTTATGTAATTATGGATGTACGGAATATTAAGATTATTACATTTAATACAATTACCCTACCACGTTGCGAGATACAGTATAAAACTATGTATACTAGACCAAAGCAGCACGCACATGCGTTGGCATATATCGGATGTAGCAAATGATAGACAGAGAACGTCAATTTTTTTGTGTATGCTTCGCAATGGAGTTTCAGTATGGCTGCATGAGAAAAGGTGCCCTTTGGACGAACGATACCATTGGCGTGTTGGACCATCGTCAGTGCCGACAAAGTACATCGTACATTATGTAGTATCTCTACTCATAATAATAATATGGTACGATGGAATATGGGTCAATCATCCCTCAGAAGGGAGCATTATTGCGACGTTATGCTGTAAGTAACTTTGTTACGATAAAAAGACGCTCGTCAAAGTTTGTGGGACCTACCTCAAGGTATAGGCGGACGCTTTTTGATCGTTATTAGAATCGACACGGAATTCCCAAAAAATTTAACAGATCTCTAACAACCTAGACACGAAAGCTTTGTCTTTATAGTCTCGATCAACACGATCGAGGGGGGGGGAGTTAAAGAGACACAGCAACTTACTTGTGTTAGTACAAGGTTGGTTCGAAGGCGACAACGTTCGACTCGTTTGTCTCGGGCTATCGTATCACCCGATGTGCTCCCATCCGTCAATGAGAGTATAACTTGTGCCAGAGGAGTTCCTGCATATTTTTTTCGGAAACATCAAGTAACATATATTCTGTATGTACAGTATCCAATCGATAACTCAATACTCGATAAGTCGATATTTCCCTAAGTCCATTACCATCACTGCAACCGGAACATTCGGTAACTCGATCAGGCCCCATCCAAACGATCGAGTTAAGATAAACGAATAAAAATCGTCGAAAGTTCGATATAACACCTCAGACGTTAGGATTTGAGCAAGCGACCTGCAGCAACCAGGACAATGATACATTTAACTAGGGAGATGGTGGATTGGCTTGGCTTGGCTTGGCTTGGCTTGGCTTGGCTTGATTTACTTTTGTCAGCCCGAATTCTTCCTGAGCCCACTGCGTTAGCTGGCGTTGACTGGACGGAAACGTCGTACTCTTATGCTTTTGGAATGTAGCTAATTTTTGACGGTTAGTAAGTTGTTGCATATTGTTACCGAAAGCAGGCGAAAGGATGACTATCTGTAGCCGTGCTACACATCACATGTAGTATAGAGTATACAAAATACGTATTAGCCGTAGTCTTTGGTCGGCGAGTCAATTTTCATAACTCGATCATTCGGTAAGTCGATCATCAAGGGCTGCAATGGTGGTGCGATAGTTTACAATCTGAGATAGTGGCGCGACTAAAAGGAGACGATGTTTATTGTCACGAAAAGAGCATGCGCCAATGTGGTCTCTAAAAACGTCTCCATGCGCGCATTGTATTCAAATACGTAGAAGATCTGGATCTCTTTGCACGCTTTTGTTTATAAGAAAGAAGCCCACATCATGTATTTAATTTCGAGCCATGTTGCATACGCGATTAGATCCTCCACCGAAATATAAACTTTGGAATAATCCAATAAAGCTTTACATCCATATATTACCTTTTCTACTAGCCTAACGTACAATGATATATATATAGCACGACATAGTTTTGCGGATATAAGACTTTACAACGTCCTGAGATATTCGCAAACCCTATGTAAAAGCACACGCGTTCTCTCCTAATAAATAATCTTCTGAGATACGTATATGCATATACGCATATACGAGCCCATTTTAGTAAGACTTGACTGGTTCCGGAACAGATGGAAGGAGAAATGGCGGATATGTGACGTAGTCAATGTAATACTGTTTTAGACAGTCTTTTTGAAAAAGACAAATGCAAACAATATGCATGCAGGTGCCACCTTCTATATTTAGATTGTCGCCCGTTCTATCACCTGCAAAGCCTAAGCGCGCATGCCTCATGGTTTACCACGGCATCGGATCGCCGCCAATGGCCAATGAAATGCAGATCCTATTCCAAAGATACGATGATTTATTTAACTATCGCCCAAGGATCGCATTTCGTGTTGTTTCTTTCTCGCATGCAATGCATTTTGGAACCTTCGATCTAGCGTGGCCTCAGGAGGTGTGACGCTTTGATTCCGCCCCACGAAAAGAGGGGGAGGGTGTACAAACTCCTTTGAGGATGATCGTTTCAACAAGAAACCGACGCACTGTTGATCAAGGATTTCAAGGGGCGAAAACAGAGAGAGAAGAGAGTGAGAAAGGGAGACAGGAAAACTGAGACATGAGACAACGGGTGATGCACAGTAGCCAAGTTTTCAGAATATGTGCTTCACCAATGTGACACGCATCATATACGCAAGAACATGGCAACCATAACCAATGAGAAATAATATCACTGGCATGTGTAGGAAAAAGTGACCTGGCTTGAAACATTACAGTGTTCTCTAGGAGGGCCATGCGCTATGCATACAGCGAATGGTGTTGTTGGCCACCATGGCTAGCATATGTACATTCATGTACGCAACAAAGAAAGTCAGACTTGGCCAGGCGCATTTGATTCGCGCAAACTAAGACAAGGCAGGAATTTCCGTTCTTGGTCCTTCTTGCCTTTCCATCGTATAGAGGGTGTTATGTTTTGAGTTTTTGTAGCAAACGAACAGAAAGTACGTTGAGATTGATTTTTATTCTCGGAGACAGGCCTCCTATTTATATGAAGAACGATCTGATGTGGTACGAGCGGTGTTGCGGAAGGTGATGTTGAGATAGTGTTTTTATCCATTTGTTCCTTGAAGTCGTGAATCTGTGACCGATGGATCACATCACCCCCTTCCAGGCTGTTTTATAGCCGTTATAGCTGACTAATGTGCGTCGTGTTGCAGGCGTCGGCTCCGTCGTTGATTCGTTCCCATAGGCTTGTTGGTGCGTTGTCTCTTGTTACGTGTTGTGCTGTTCAATGCTTGCTGTTTGCGTGTCGTGGTTGCGGTCGTTATAGTTTTTTCTTGCGCGGACGTGGGCGGTTCGATGCCCAGGCGTTGCCAATAGTCCGTTATGGGTTTAGGA
>JNEN01000378.1:0-36018 GCA_000697355.1 Syncephalastrum monosporum B8922 | reverse complement strand
GTAGTCTCAAGAGTCAAGCGTCAAGCGTTCGTTGTGCATTCTACTCCGAGGTCGTAAGTCATAACGAACCGTTTGACGACTGCAGATGCCTACCCTGGAGCTCGCCATTCCCATTATTTATTTACTTTTTACCGAACATGACTGATGGCCATTGTATATCTCTATGAAGGCAAGTACATATTCGTGTATGCATCATGATGAAGATGGAAGGCTAACTCACTGCTTAACACCCGTGAGATCCCTTCCATCGTCTTTCCGTTCTCGGGGTGGGGCATCCTGTCTAGGGCCATATATGCAGACCGACACACCCCCAATCTTATACATGGTAGTCCTACTAATGTCATCATCCACAGGCAGCCAGGCGGCTCTTCAGACAGCAACGCTTGATATCGACCGGTTCAAGTTTCATCAAGATCGGGTGGCGGCGAGGCGGGATCAAGAGACGGGACCGATTGGACTGTCACGCCCGCTGTTGAGGGATGATGGTACAGTTCCGGAGAGATATCGAGCGGCTTGAATCGACGTTCCGGGCGTTCGGGATTATTCAAGGACTAGAACGGCAGAGCACACACACAGAGATGTGACCCTGTCCTGTCTATGAGAATGGCGGGGCGTGCTGGGTGGCTGTGGTGATTTCTGCGAACAGCGGCTGACGCGCGGATCCCGGCTCCAAGACGGCGGGGCGGCGGTTCCATGAGCGACTTGGCGAGCTTCCCCCCAGCCACGGACGACCATGGCGGCAAGGCAAAGGGCATCGGCACGGCTGAGTCAGCGCGGCCACCTGAAGCCGTCGCGGCGGACTGGTTGAGGTGCTTCCTCGACCCCCTTCCACTCTTTTCCCCTTCCGCTCCTTCACCTACTCATATGCCCCCACTATGCCTTGTAAAGCATTTGCCTTGAGCATTGTTTGTTTAATAAATATTTTTTGTCCAAATATATACAGTATATGAGTCTTTTGAGCCTTTCGATGACCCTATACAAAGGCTTGCCATAATGCCTTGGGGCGAGATACCGCCTGGTTTTGAAATTATAAAGATTGCTTGGTAGCTTTGCTACTCTACCACTGGACGCAATCGATCGCGTGTATATTGTGATTCTTTCGCAGAAATGAATAGGATACTAACATAATATATGTAAGACGAGAAGGTGGGAACTAGCGCTGCTTATTAGATGACCACCGAGGAGATCGCTTGACCAATCACGAGACTCGCTATTCACCCAAAGAAAAAGGAGCCTAACAAGCGCTATTGTAATGTACCTTTTCTCAAACGAGAAAATACTATACCATACAAATATTTCGCTGTTAAAAGCACCCGTGCTGATCAGATGGAGAGGATGTTTACGTACTGTTCCCTCCTTCCGACTCGGCAGCTAAGACCGCAAACCAGCTTTTCACAGTAGCAAAAGAATGGATACCACCGTCTGATTTGTATATGTAGCTAAACATGCATACGTATTAAGCATCCAAATGCAAAATGCAGAATGCAGTGCCCCTCTTGTTGGTTGGGGATGGGATGGTTTCCTTGAATAGAACAAAACGCGTCTACGGCAGATGCCAAAAATAAAACGAAGTCAGATTTGGCGGGACGCGTAAATATGTGGAATGCTGCGCGTCCTGCACGGGTTTGCTTTTCGACGTGTCTGGCTCGTCTCGGGTGCGGACCTTCGTTTTCTTCTCCCTGTCCGATGTCTCTCCAAGAAGCACAGAGACGTATAAAAGAAGGTATCTGGCACTCTTGATACAAGCCTCTCTCGGCATACTCATTGTCTCGCTGTGTCTCTCTAGCCTTCTGCTGCAATGTTTGCGTCGATTTCTTTGACAAGCCATACACGCTTGACTGCGGTAATCTCTCTCGAGTGTGTATGATCCATCACCGCCCATTGAACTCGATCCACCTGTAGGACATACTTTCTGCGGTGCGTGCCTGATCACTTGGTTTGAACACCGGACCCGCTGTCCTAACTGCAATTACGACGTGATTCGGCGACCTATATATGCATACACCGTCTCACACCAAGGTACATCCTTTGCCTCAATTTTTATTGTTTCGTGTAACTTGACATCTCCCTATTATGCTGCGCAGTCAGCGTCGTGCGGAAACACCTGTTCCACTTGCCAGAGCAGAATGACGATACTCTGAATACCATCGAGGAAGCTTTGACCGCTCGTTTCACCAAACATCGCCAAGAAGCGCATATCGTGGACGAAGACGACCATGTGTACGTTCCCTTTTATACTATCCGATGTATAAAAACTTAAAACTTAACGCTGTACGCCTAGAAATCGGTGTGCCCGGTGTGCCTGGGAACTCGACGAAGACGGCCAATGTGTCAACTGCGGACTCACTTACGGCCGGGCTGAAGAGCCTCCCGAGCGACGTGTACTGGAAGCCTTTTCGGACACAGCCTCAGAGGACGACGACGAGTCTGACTCGGATCTGGATGGATTCGTTGTGGACGACGACGAAGTCATGGAGGTCGATACAGATAATGATGATGGCCGAGACTCAAACTCCAGCGACGACAGTGACAGCGACGAAAGCGAGATCTACCGGACACGTGCCCAACCACGACACATCGTGATATCAGACGAAGACGACGAAGACGAAGACGAAGACGAAGACGACCGAGACGACGAGAGTTTACGCGGCTCTTCCGATGTTTCTGATATTGGCGCCGACCACGGTTCATCCATTGTCAGCTCCTCCAGTTCGTCTCCTCATACCCGGCCGTACGCCCGTAGAAAAATTTCCTCCGGCGCAGAGTCGGACAGTGATGTTCAGAACCTGGATGACTCCACACACGAAAGCAGCGACGATATCGGCCCCTCTTCATCGCATCACACCAACCATCGTAGCACACGCCTTGATACCGACTCGACGGATACAACGAGCTCGGATGACGACTCCAGTGATCCTTACTCCAGCCTTCGTGGTATGGCGCGGGATGTTTCCAATAACAGGAACATCAACAGCAAGGGTGGTGTCATTGATGAGCAAAGTGTCGCCAGCGACGACAACTCTGCGGAACAAGAAGACACCAGCGAGTCAAGCAAAACCGCAACGCCTCAGCCTCACTCCTTAAGCACGTCAACTGCGACAACCTCCTCTCAGGGTGAATCAAGCGCTCGGTTGGATATGATGTCATCTATTAGCGAGAACAATCAAAACCAAAACCAAAGCGAAAGTGAAAACGAAAGCGAAAGCAGCTCTTCAAGCGAAACCTCGGATTTACCTTCATCAAGCACATCATCGAGCAGCTCTTCAAGCGGATCATCAAAGTTACCTTCATCAAGCACGTCTTCATCTAGTAGCTCAGGTGTCCTCCTCAAGGAAAGCACGTCTTCGAGCACATCCTCATCCAACGATTCAGACGCCTCTCTGGGGAAAGACACATCTCCCGAAAGCGGCGACGGTAGTGAAAGCAAGGCGACCATGTCAACGTCGACCGCATCAAGCGAATCCAGTGAATCCAGCGAATCAAGTGACTCGAGCGATTCAGGTGAAGAAGGAGGTCTTAGTGCATTAACAAAGGACGTTTTGGAACGCGCTAGCCAGCGACCTCTTTCCAAGAGCTCACCTGCCAGTTCTTTGGCAGGCCCGTCCAGCAGACCATCGGCACAAACGGCCGTCAAAGCCAACTCAAAAAGAAGGCACACGGAAAAAGCAGTTTTACCCGACGATTCCTCGACTGATAGCTCGAGCGACGACAGCATTAGCACAGACGAAGAACATGCCGCGTCTGAATCGCAGCCACAGCAACAGAAAAAAGTACAAGACAAACCGAAACAAAAGCAGCCGCAAAGAAAGCAGCAACAAAAGAGGCGTCAAATTCAGTCTCGAGGTCCCCAACAGCAGACAAAGACACGTCAACAGAAGGCTCAACAGCAACAGCCAAAAGGACCCGGGAAGCAGCAGAAAAAGGGTCAGCAAGAAAAAACCCAAGCACAGAATAAGAAGCCACAGAATAAGCCCAAGCGAGTCCATTCTGCTCGAGATGATGGTATGTCTTACGCCTGGCGATCCCTATCATTTGATTCTGAATGTTCTATAGGCCAACCAAGCAAGAAGGCTCGGAAAGCGTAAAGACTATTCTCCTTTGGTTTAAACAAGGAAAAACAGAAAAAAGAAAAAAGGACAACTCTCGTCGTTCTGTACAGTACATTAGCGTTTAGAAGCATCATCACACAGCAGCCAAACCCATCATTTGCATTCAAGAAGAAAAAAGAAAGAACATGATAACCTCGTCCAAGTTTCTTCTGTTTTAGTTTTTTGGGGAGTTCTTACGTCAACGTAATGTGAGCACAGCAGAGCTCACATAGACGGCTGATTGGATGCAAAAAAAGCGAGCGGGTGAAAAAGAAGAGGGGAAAAAGAGTAATGAACAAGGTATGCTATGGAAGATGCGCGTTAGGAAAGGTGGGTGTGTCGTGTGTATATGGCGTGTGTGTGCGTGTGTGTGTGTGTATTGCGTGCGTGCGTGTGCGAGGGAGGAAGAGAAGGAGACGCAAAAACGAGAGGGAATAGTGGCGCTGAGGTATTACTTTTTTTTTTGTACTTGCTTCTTTAGCGAGGATCGGTCAAAGCAGCGACGTCGGCGTACATTTGCAATGCCCGCAGGATATGCGACGGGTCAATCTCGATCGCGTCACCGAGTTTCTCGAGCACGCCTGCGAAACGACCCACCTTCTGGAGATACAAGGATGAGGCCGCGTTCTCGACGCGAGCGACAAAATTCTCCATCAGTGTCATGAGCTCCTCGTCTGAGGCCTCTTCCTTGATATGGATGTCGAGCCATTTGCCGAGTCCGGTCGTAGCGGTGGTGACGATGTTTTGGGGGTTGCCATTGGCGCCGCTCGAGGTATATTTGCTTTGGATCGATGATCCTGCGTGCGAGTGGGAGAGGACGCTGCCGGCCGTGACACGCTCCAGGCGGATGGCGAGGTTGCTCAGCGCACACACCAGCGAGGGGTCGATGGTCCGTGCGCGTGGATCCTTGGTCGTGGCAACGGCCGTGGCCACTTCGGGCAAGGTGTCGGTCTCGGTGGAGGACGGCGGCGGCGGCAGTAGTGGCATGTGCGGGGTAGGTGCCGCAGGCACTTCATCGAGGACAGCTGTCGGCGTGGGCGAGGTCGAAGCAGCGGCTGCCGCGCGTGCGGCCATGATCTCGCTCTTGTCGAGCTCCATGCGACCCGATAGCTGCTTGGGGTAGACGAAACTGAGCATTTCGGGCGTCTCCAGGCCCTTGAGGCGGCGTTCGCCGAGCTCGACGACGTGGAAACCCAGGCGCTTGAGCTGCTGCATCTCGCGATGGACCGAGTAGCTCGCGGCAGGCATCGGGGTCGCGGGCGAGGCGGCCGATTTGATCAGGCTCGTGTCGTTGCTCGTCGTCTGCACGCCGAGCTCGTCGACCTCGTCTTCAAACACGCCCGGGAAGTTGCGCAGCGCTGCCACAACATCGGAGGACACACAGATCTGACCACCGTCGGCCGCGTTACAGATACGACTTGCCTTGTTCACGACCGGACCAAAGTAATCCATGCGGTTCGTGATCGGGTTCCGCTCAAATACGGGCACGCCCCAGTGGATTCCCATTCGCACCGACAGGCCTCTGTAAATCACGACACCGTCCTTCTCAATCTCACGGCCATCCGCGGATTCCAGGATGCCAGCCGGCCAGTCGGCCTCGAGAAGCTGAAGTTGCACTGTGAAGCACCACAGCAGCGCGGCCGTGATGTTTTGGAAGCACACCATGAACGCGTCGCCTTCCGTCTTGACCTCGTAGCCGCCGACGCTGCGCAGCGTGCGGCGCATCACACCGTCGTGGATCTTGATTGCCGAACGCATGTTCTCTGGCTGGGTCTCCCAGAACGACGTTGAACTCTTGATGTCCGTAAAGACAAGCGCCACCTGATTGATCGGCGGTGGGACTTCGCGATCCAAGCGAGCCAGTGTCTAACCCATGTTCATCAGTCCATCTTCTCACCCTCTCACTCCTCGTGGGCTCTTCTCTCTTACCGAGTCACCGAGGATTTCGTCCTTGCCACGCCGCTTGCTTTTACCAAGAATCACATCGTCGAGCATGGCGCCGTCGCCGCGCGCTCCACCCATGTTGAGCCCGCGCCGATGGCGCTTGTCGCGTTTATCAAATAGATCACTCACGTCAATGACCATGACCATGATACTGTCGTCCGCACCATACGTGATGGCAAAATCACGCAGCTTCTGCGCGGCCGCCATCAGATCGTCCTTTTCGGTACGCGCGATATCGACGGCGGCCTGGTAGGACATGCGGTCCCATAAGCTCTGTGACGCCATGATCACGAATTCGTCGTCCTCGGTCAAGTCAATGGTAGACACGTACGGGTTTGCGTTCACGACCGGGATCAGGTGGAGATGACCAAAGCTGCGCGACACGTTCAGCTCATTGTTGAGGCGGCCATCGTTGGAGACAAAGCCGCCTGCGGCGCGTATCCGCGAAATCTCGCTCGGATTGAGCGGGATATGCTTTTGGGTGATTTCAAAGGCCTGACCGTTGTTGCGCGAGATCACCGCGAGGGCGTCACCGACGTTGGCGACATAGAGCTTGGTGCCGACAATGTAGCATACGACCACAGAGGCGCCCGAGTCGCGCTCGTCCACGTTGTTGGCTAGGCCTTTTTCGAGAGCCAAGAACGTCCGGCGCATGGCGGATACGATCGAGTCGTCCTGCTTGAGCCGGCGCAGCTCGGTCATGAAGAAGTACGTAAAGTTGTCATTGAGGTATTTTGTGAGCTTGCAGCCCGACTTGCTCGGCTTGCGGCCCGAGAAGAGGCCAAAGATGCACTCGTCATCCTTGTTGCGGAAGCGCGGCATCACGAGGTCCCACGAGGCGAGGTGGTCGCTCGGGCCGAGCCAATCTGCGATGCCGTACCCCATGCTGTTGACTTCGGAAGGAGAGGTGCGCACGCGACGATCGAAAAACTCGTCGAGCACGGACACGCCGAGAATGGTGATATCCATGAGACCGAGCATGCGCAGGCGCGTCAACGCGCTAAAGTCGGACAGCTCCTTGTCCTTGGGATTGCTCATGTCCGGGTGCGATTTTTTAATCTCCAGTCGCTTGTTGCCAGACAGATTGAGGTACTTGAGTCCTCGGTTCCAATTCCTAACATACTGTTAGTTCATGTTCCCCCAACCTTTCCTCCCGGTCTTTTTTTTTTTTTTTGACGCTGTGACGCTTACCAGTTCCAGTCGTAGGGCCAGTTGGCAATGTTATATTTGAGCATGTTGTTACCCACATCGAGTACCAAGAGCTTGCGCAACTTGCCAATTTCCGCAGGCAGTGTCTGAAGCTTGTTGCCATTCACAGCAAGGACGCGCAGGTAGCTGAGTTTCTCGATATCGTCGGCGGGCAGCGACGTCAGCTGGTTACCGGAGAGGTAGAGCTCGTAGAGATGCTGGTGGTAGAAGCCCTCGGGAAGCATCTCGGTGAGGTAGTTGAAGGACAGGTTGAGGGTCCGCAGCTCGAGGAACCACGACAGGGGGGACCATACCTCGTCCGACAGATGGTTGTCGCCCATGAAGAGCTGTCGCAGCGAGAGCGAGAGCGGAGGTGGGTGATTGCGCGGACTGGCAAAGAAGGAGGGTGGGTTAAAGTTGGGCGGTTGGCCATTGACAGGGCTCCCGGCTGTGGGGTCCGCTGGTGGGAGATGCGGCTCAGCGGGCGCGCCCGTGGTGGGCACGACGCCCTGGCCTGCATGTGAATGGAGCGGGGTGGGCAGCGCGCCATCCGCCGCGTTGGCCATGACCGAAGGCGTGACAACCGCCTCGGCCTCGGGGGCCAAGGGGAGGTGCAGCGCCACACCCGGCACCGAGTAAGGTTGAGGGAAGGACTTGAGCAAGTTGGACGAGCAGTTGAGGTGGGACAGGGACGGGCAGAGCCAGATCTCCTTGGGCAGAGCCTTGAGGTTGTTCTTTTGCACGTCGAGGCGCTTGAGCTCGCCCAGGTTGGATATCTCGGCGGGCAAGCTGTCGAGGCTGTTGCCCTGGATGGACAGGCGCGCGAGGCGCTTGAGCTTGCCGATCGAGGCAGGGATCGAGTTGAGCGTGTTGTTGTCGAGCACGATCTCCTCCAGGGCTAGAGTGTTTTGGAAGACGTCCTGGGGCAAGGAAGACAGCTTGCAGTTGGATATGTTGAGGAAGGTGAGGTGGGCATTGCCAAAGGTCTGGGGCGAGCCCAGGTTGAAGTGGGTGAGGTGATTCTTGTACATCTCGAGTCGTTTCAGGTTCTTGAACCCGCTGTTGACGATGCTCATGGCGTTGTAGTCGACCAGGACCGTCTCGAGATTGGAGAGCTGGCTGAGAACCTCGATGTCGGTAATCAGATTCTGGCGCAGATCCAAGAGCTGTAGACGCTCCAGCTTAGAAAAGCTTGGCGGGAGGGCACCATTGAGTCGGTTCGCGATTGCGTAGAGGCGGACGAGGTTCGTCAGATTGCCGATCTCGTCCGGAAACGCCGTGATCTTGTTGAAGCTGATATCGAGGTGATCGAGATGGGTCAGGTGGCAGATGACGTCGGGGAACTCAACAAAGTGGTTGTTAGAGATCGACAGCACCGTCAAGCACTGCAACGACGAAAGTGTGAGGGGCAGGGCGTCGAGCCGGTTGTTGCAGAGACGCAGCGTGACGAGCTGCTCCAGCTCTTCGAGGCGAGCTGACTGGATGTCGCGCAGGCGGTTGCCGGACATGTCCAGGTGCTCTAGGCAGCGCATGTGGGGCACCGAAGCCGGGACCATAGGTAACTCATTGTCGGCGAACGTCAGGCTCTTGAGATTCTTGCACATCTGGACAAAGTCAACCGGGATTTCCATCATCAGGTTCTTGGAAACGTCGAGCGAGACAATGTGCGAGGCGTGCTTGTAGAGGAAAATGGGTATGGTGGGCAGGCTGCGGCCCTTCAAGTCGACATGGTGCGCGATCGCAGTGTCGGGCTCTTCATGCAAGGTCTGGGCGACGTTCGGGCCAAACACGAAGCGGAGCAGATACGAATTGTCCTCAAGGCCAACTTCCTCGATCCGGTCCTGCTCGGTGTAACCCATCTGCTCGAGAAGCATCTTTTGAATGTGAACCGGTCGTTCATGGCTCTGCAGAATGCGTTCTATAATCATAACGTGTCAGTTATTGTCGGTTATTTCGCACACGCGCGCGTGTGTGCGTGTGTCTATGTGTTCAAGGAGAACGCGTCCTACCCAGCTTATGCCGCTTGATGACGAGATTATATTTGCTCTTGTCGGATAAAAAGAACTTGCCAGCGAGCTTGTTCAAGAGCTCGGTCGTGGTGGCATTCAGGGGCACTTGGAGGGTGCCAAACGTCGCGTCGGGCCGGAAAATACGAATGCAAAACTTTTGAAAGTGTCAGCCATCCCGCTTCTGCCAAATACTACACGAGGGGAGCCGACTTACGTTTCTGCGCGGGACGTCATACTTGTCATTTTCGTCCATGGCGTACTCATCATACTCCTGTGCGTCGTCATCAGTGAGCGCAGTGGGCGGCACGGTCTCGCCGTCCTCGCTCATGACAGCGGGGAGTTGGACGGCCCAGCTATCGGGCGGGGCCCATTGCTCGGGTTCCCAATTTTGCTGTGGTTGATGAGGCACCTGTGAGGGCAAGATCGCGGTAGCTTTGGAGGCGTAATAATCAGGATTGACAATGCCATCCATGCTGCCAAAATTTTGATCGACTAAGGATTGATTGCATGCATGTGTGAGTGGCGAAAACATCGCATGGGGTGAGTTACCAAACTTACGCTCGATTTCCTAATAGGGTGGGGGCGGCGTGTGAGATTCATGCCAAGACAAAAGAAGATTAAAAGCAATACCTTTTGATTTGCGCGTCCGGGTCGCATCTGGTCCTTCCCTTTTCTTGCGCTCGTCGCGGACGTCTTGCGCTTGTCGTGTGAGGCATTCAGGCTCATGGGCGGGTAGTAGCGGTGCGGGTATCGCCACGAATCCTCGTGGACGGGCAGGTCCAGCGGGTGGGCCGTTGTGTAGATGCGGTACGAGGTGTCGTTTGACTTTTTGCGAGTCGAGTGGGAGGAGTGGGTGGTGCTGGACTGGGTCGACTGGGTGGATGAGGTCATGCCAGAGTAGACCGTCGACGCGAGCGAGGTCGACGAGCTGGTCTCGTGTTGGCGGTGTGTGCGCGTATCCGTTGAATCTGTTGTGTCATTGATTGTGTTTATGTTATGTTATGTTATGTTTACGTGTAAGCCCGAGGATGAACTCCCCCACTTTTGTAATTTTTTTTCTTTTCTTTGTATACTGACGTTTCTTTTTGCCAAAACGCGGGAATAAATGACGGCGTTTCGAGGGAGGGTTGGAAGAATTAGGCGTATTATCTGAGGTCGCATGGTAAGTGGATTGTATTTTGTTGTCGTGATTTGATTGCGTGTGAGTCAGAGCAATAAGGAAACAGAAAAAAGAGGGATTCAAACAAAGCGTACCTTGATTGTCGTACTTTTGATAGTCTGCCGAGTTGCTTCGCTGGACTTTGTTTGAGCGTGGTTGGGGTGTCTCGGGTTCCCCAATGTGTCGTCCACCCCTGGGGAAAGGTACCTGTGTCCGTCTTACATTTTGTTGTTGGCTCTGCTGCTGCTGTTGCTGCTGCTGCACTTGTTGCTGTGGTTGCTTTGAAGGCGTGTTGGAGGAGCGCGAGACGACAGGGTAGACCGGTTCATTTAAAGTGTTGTTTGCAGTGTAGTGCGGGCTGTCGAAGGATCGGCGACGAGGTTGGCCATGGGTCGAGGCAGGAGGCGGCAATGTTTCGGTGGGCGAGTAGCAGTGAACGGTAGCGATGGTGCCTGCAGAGGAATTACGAGAATGACGCGATGAGGAGCTGCGGCCGTTGTGGTGGGTATGCGTGGATGTCGACACTGTTTTGTGAGGCCTCGGCCCGGCTGCGGCGAGCTGTGCTGTGGGCGATCCGGCTGAACAGGAATAAAAGTAAGCTTATATGCGGTTGGCAAGATGACAAGTACCTCGAGATGACTCGTGGGACGAGTGGTGGCCAAAGACACGAGTGAAGAACGAATCGCCTGGCTGGTAACTGCTATTCGAGCCGTGATTGTGGTGATGACTCATAGTAAAGACGACACTTTTTTTTGCTCAAAACGAGCCTCAACTCCTGTTGAAGAGAAAAGAAAAAAAAAAAAAAAGAGGGGAACAAAACGCAACACAGCGCGGGAGGATTTGGGGGGCTACTATTCAGCTTGTTTGTTGCCCGCCCTGGGAGCTGCACTAATGGGTGCCGTAAATCCGAAATTGAGTGTAATATACGTGTGGACGTATACAGCTCGGTGCTCTGCTGTATGAGTGGAGATATGTGCACCAAAAGAGGCAGAGACAGACAGAAAAGAAGAAGAAAAAGAAGAAAAAAGAGAGGAAGAGAGAGTCTATAATGTGTATATGTGTATGTCGAAAGGGTTGGGGGTGCGGGGGTTGGTTCCTTGCTGGGCTGGTCCGTCGCTTGATTTGATGGGGGATCTCGTTGGTCAAAGCAGGAGGAAGACACACACATGTATATACACACATATATACACATACACACACGTACACACACGTACACACACACACATACATACATATACACATACACATACACACAGAATTTCGGTGCCGCTCTCTTTGCGTTCTTATCATTTGCTTGACACACCGCATCACCCAGAACATCTCTTCTTGGTTGACGGCACTGACACCAGTCCATTTGCACGTGCAGCACGTATAACTGTTTTATCTCCTTTAATTGTATTCTTCTTCTTCTTCTTTTTCTTTTCTCTTGCTCTTGCTCTTGTTGCTGTAAATATGTGTCTAGCTATTTACAAATATATGCACTCACCCACCTCGATTGTGTATCCATAAACAAAATTACACAGCAACCCTATCTAGCTGAGTTTTTTTTCTTTCCTGTGCAGCATTCGCTACCAATGTCTTTCGTCTTTCATGGTAAGCCCTGCCGGTCTCTGTGGAACCATGTGCCTCAAAAAAAATAATCTTATGGTAGTAAAGAATATGTTATTCCTGGCTGTTACATGGCACATCAGGCGACGCAAAGAAGTTGAAGATAAAGGTACATGCTCAATTTCTGGATAGGGGAATGATATACATACCCGCAACATGCACTCGTCAGTCACCATTCAGCGCAGGCTATGACGAGACTCTTACTTTCTACAATTCGGTATGGCTTCCGAAGTGCATGCTGTCTGTTGACGCCACTGCTGACAACCCTTGTCCCTGCTCGCCATCAGTGATGTCACAAGGAGTGCGTACATAGTATAAACACGTAGTACGCATGGCGTTTGGTGTGTTTAGTAAAGGCGTGTGTGTGTCTAATATGAGTGGGTCTGGCAGGTGTGGTGTGGTGCATGGCCTGGTATTTACGCCACATCCCTTTCTTCTGCTCTCTCTCTCTTTTTGTCTGCTCCCAGGTAACGGGTCCCCCGACCCCAATTTTTGTATTTTCTATCTCTCACTCACTTTCATGGCCCACGTTTCATTTTGATTCGATATGAGTTCAGGTGGACTCTACTTACGCGGTGTGCATGCACATATACAATATATATATATATATATATATATATATATAATATAAATGTGTGTGTGACCTACTCGATCAGCGACGAGGCGTAACAATGAGAAGGGGATGATTCGTACGCTGCTTGATTTGACATGTTGCACTCGCTTCCCTGATGGTTTTTGTGTAACCTCTTCCGTTTCGCATGAATGTATCCCTTTTATGGATCGGTTGACGTGCCTACTTTATCTGCGTACGCGAGCTATATAACGAGGCAAAGAAACAAAGAAGGACAGGGAGGATGGCGCATAAGAAAGGCTTATCTCTGCCGGATGCGGACATGTAAACCGATACGGTCTAGGTTTGGATTGAATCCCAAGGCACGCTATTTTTTTTTCTATCGGCGACAAGGAAAGTAGACTGTGGATGGCATGATTGGGCCATCGGGGAAAGGTTTTGCATGTTGCGCACGGTTGCATTGCCAGCCCGCTTGCAACGCAGATCCTGCCTACAGTATTATTATTAGTATATTATTGTTATTTTTTCTTTTCTATCTTTCCTTCGTTGCTTTTTTTCATTTTATTTTCTGCCTTCTCCTCTGCCACTTCTTCTCTTCGGTTCTTTTCCTCTTCTGCGTACCACCCAAGCCAAGAGCATGACAGGCGAAAGACAGCCACCCAAACATATTTCGTTTAGCAACGATGATCCTGCGCTTCAGGCAGAGATCGCAGCCGCGTTTGCGAATCATCCGCTGACGACGGAAGAGCCAGCGACGCCTGGGCTGGAGAACAAGGTGCTTGAGCTCAACCAGGTCCACCACGAGGACGAAAAGGTCGATCCGGCCGTGATAGAACACAAGCCCGATCCCAATATGCGCACAGAAGAGATCGAAGACGATTTCGACGAGTACCATGTCGATGAGGAACTGGAGCGCACCACCAACGCCAACCGGCACATTCCGCCCATGGATCCGCTTACCATCACACGGACACGCACCAAGTCGCTGCGGCGCCGCGAACTGCTGGTGTTTTCAGGCGAGAGCTCCACGATCCGCAAGTCGGATCGCGTCGTCGTCACGCACTTTTATGGCCAGACGGGCGATGCAGGTCTGCCCCGCCACCCGCGGTCGTATCTCGTCGCGTGCGATTTCAGTGACGAAAGTTTCTATGCGATGGAGTGGGTGATGGGTACCATGATGCGTGACGGTGATACCTTGCACGTGTTGACAGTCGTCAACCGTGAAGATAACCCAGAGACCGTCAAAGCACATGGCATGTCGCTCTCCAAAGAGGTGGGTGTCAATGCATCCATATCTCACTTCCCTTCCTCTTGAGACTCATGAGCTCTTGTTCCGTAGCTGAAAGCTGCATCGACTGCTGTCACAGAAGAAGCAAAACGCATCTTGGGACAGATGCTGCTCTATGATATCAAGTTGGTGACCTATGCTATCACGGGCCGTGTCAAGGATGTGCTCGCGAAACAGGTAAGACGGGCTATTTGGGTAGAACACGCGTTTACTTACATGCTATGTCTAGATTCGCGACTTGCCCCTCACCATGGTGGTCTGTGGTAGCAAAGGTCGAGGCACAGTGAAAGAGTAAGCAAAAAGGCAAAACCTGGACAGGACAAACAAAGGCACTCATTCAGGCACCCTCCAGTATGTTAATGGGTTCGATCGCTACCTACCTTGTCCACCATTCCTCGGTACCGGTATCCGTCATCCGCCCACAAAAGAAGAAGAAGAAGAGCAAAAAGAAGAAAGCCGAGGCCCAAGCTCTGAGTGAGAGCGTCAAGAGTGGACAGCTGGCCGTGGATGAGCTCAGTCAACAGCCGGCATCGCCTCCACAAGAAACCTCCAGCCCACCGTCAGCAGAGACCAAAGAATAGAAACCCCCCCCCCCAAAAAAAAAATGGCGAAGATATCCTTTCTTATTTTCAAGTAAACATTTGTGCATAGTCATCCATTGCTTCCTCGTCATACGACATGGCCGGTACGCCGCCAAACTTGAGTGCCATGTACTGTACACATAGTATGCCATGTTAGTCCCAACCTTTTCCGTTCTTGTTCTTTGGATGATGATACACACCTTTGTCTGAAATTCTGTGCTGAGGCTCTCGACGCGGTCCATGTCCCCTGCCCGTCTGCCCAGTTCAGCCGTCTCGAGGATGCGATCCGAAAGATCCACGACCGGCTTGTGCTCTTGCTCGGAAAACTCGACGAGTTTAACCCACTCGCCACTCTCGGACTGTTCCGAGGACACCTTGGCCTGAATGACATTGTTCGAGCACTGTGACAGTATGAGCGTCGGACAAGAGCCTTGCACACAAGTGACAACTCACCATATCCAATAAGGTATGCAGCACTTGGGTTTCGTCGAGATGGCACCCGCTTTCGTTCAACATGGCCGTCACTTCTTGCACACTTGCTCGGACAAACACGTCGGCCAACTCACGGATCTTGGCTCGCTCCAGGGCCTGCAGGCATTGCTTGCCCAGACCCCAATGCTTGTCCTAGTTTGATGCGTCAGGTGTCGCGTCCAATACCCGGCCTGTTCCCTCACTTACCCCTTCCAAGGCCGATCTATGTCGCTCCAGTGCGGTCCGTAGCTGGGGAACACCCTGACCAAAGGCAGTGACAATCTCCAGATAGGCCGGATGTTTTGACCGGCAGTTGCGCTCGACGATGGGTGACGTGTATCGGGGAAGGACGGGTACCTATGCATCGATGAGCGTCATGGGATGCAGAGCAAGAGCGATGTGACCTACTTGTCCGTAATGTATCAGGGAAGCGAGGATATATTTCTTATAGGCCTCCAGCTGGATGGCACTGACTGCATTTTCAATGGGTGCTGATATGACCTGATACATCAAAAGTAAGATACGTATACTGCTGTTTCATTGAGATCGGGTGACGTACGAGTGTGAGGAATTCAATGGCACGTTTCCAGTTCTTGACGGCCATGTAAACCATGCCGCCATAGTAAAAGTAGAGCAAGTAGTCCTTCAACGTGACATCGGTGGTCTATCATGAAACGTGCGTCAACTGACATGTATTTGCTAGGTCTCTGGTAGTGCCTCTCTCTCACCTTTGTATCGAGGATCTCGATGTCTTGATCAAGGACAGGGAGCGCGTAGTGGGGAGCAGCCGCACGCAGGCAGACCTGCGCGAGCGCGACATGCAAGGAGGTCAGGGTATGTGGGGCGGGTGTGAAGCGTGCAATGGCCTGTCTCAGCGGAGCAATAGCCGCGCAGAACTACAAAAAAAAGAAGGCGGGTTTATCAGTGTCTGATTTGGCCGCCATGAAAATACGCACGTCTTGCATCTTTTCCGCGAGATGGATCAACGCATCACCCAGCCGAGAGACTTGGCCATCATGAGTAACCAAAAGAAAGGCGTCACAAGTTCCCTTTTCTTTCTTCTCTTTTCTTTTCTTTACCTTTGACCGCGTTGTGGGCGAATTGACGAACGGAACACACCGCGATAAAGTGCGCGATGTGCGCAAGCGAGTTTTGTGCGGCAGCCTTGTTGGAAGTATCCAAGGCGCGGTGGGTGCTATTCAAGCAATGGCATGAGTATCCATCATTCGAAGACGCGTACACACACACACACACACAGAGAGAGAGAGAGAAGGACGTACAGGAAGTAGAAGTAGCCCAAGCTGTAGGAGGTGGGATCGAGCAGGGCGAGTGGATCCTGTCCATCGGACGTTTGTCCGCCGAAAAGGTTCTCGGGCGTCGCGTTCAGACATTGCGCCAGACGACCGTTGGGTGTGTTCTCTTTGGTCAAAGATTGGAGGATGCGCGCGATCAATTCATCCACGTCTTTCGGGACTGGGTACGAGCCCTTGTTGCTGCTTGTGCTGTTCGTCGAAGCCCGTCGATTGTCATTACTGTCGGTCTGAGGGGACTGAGGCTGGTCCTGTTCCCGCTGGGCCTGTCCTGCTTCGTGTGATGACCCTGATTGCGAGGACTGTTCACCGGAGGTACCTGTCATTCTGGGTCGGCACAATCGACTTATAATAAGCTAAAGTGAAAAGAGGGACCTGCGCGTCTGTCGCCCAATGCTTGAATTCTTACGATACCCCGACACGACATCACGAAGGAGTTCCAAAGGGTTCGAGGCAGCGCCACTGCCCGCTGCTATGTGCGTATTGACTGGAGCCCATAAGAAAGACGAGCTCACAGTCCATTGCTAGTCAGTATATTCAGTTTATTCTTGATAAAGCTCAAAAGCAAGAATTTGATGTCTACATGATATAGTATATGCGCATAAAAAACTAGCTGTACCAACAACAAAAAGAGTATCCATTTCATATCACTTACTTCGTGAGCAGATAGAAGAAGACCGTTGCACTAAGTAGCGCAGGTTACCACGAGTGGACGGCTGGAAGCTGGTAAGCTGAAAAACTCACCACGTCCGGTTTACTACCAGTGTCCGTGCGCATAGCTACGTGGTGGGCTTTATTTTACCATGACTGACGAGAACTCGTGACCGCAGGACTTTGACGATTGCACCAAGCGTCTTCTTGCTTAACGACAAGGTAGAACATAACAAACAACAGGCGTAACATTCGCCGCAATGCATACCACGACGCGGCGTTGGGTCAGCCCACTTTTATTATTTCTTTTCTTCTACTCGGTTTCACTCCCTGAAGGCTCTGATTCGGCTTCTACTGCTGAGGAGGGCCTTTTGCTGCCAATGACATGAGACTCTAATGAATCATGTATCATTTAGACTTTACCTAGGCGTCCTTCTTCGTGTCTGCTTGATGGTTTGTGAAAGCATCATATCGTCCTCGTCGCTTTCTTTTTCGCTCGGATCGGAAGACGGTACTACTACCGCAGTGGATGATGACTCCGCCGACGGACTTTGTACAGCCTGAGGTTCTGCGCCATATGTCATCGTGGGTGGAAGAGGCTCATGGGTGTTACTATCACGACTGGACGTCTTGGTCGTTGCTTTTCTGTGGCAGAGAAACGCTTAAACGCGTGTTCGTCGGTCTGTTTTAAGCTTACCGCTTTTTATGGGGCGAAGACTTGGGAGCGGCTGCTTTTCGCTTTTTCTTTGTGGTTGTGGGCTTGGTTGCGGTCGTAGGCCCAGACTCGGGCTCGGAGGACGGGTCAGGTACGGACGTAACTTCTAACTGTTGCTCGAGTGTTTCCTTCAGCTTGGTTTCTAAGCGGTGAATCTTCTGCTTCTTTGCATTAAGTATCTCCTTGAACTAATCCTTTATGAGCTTCGTGTTCCTGCATGTTCTTGTTCTCTAGGGTGTGCTTGCCTCCATAAAGATATTGAGTTCAGATTCGACTTTTGAGTCTGTGAGGGATTGGATGGTCGACTGCAGCTTGGCATTGATGACCTCTAAATCGTGCGTCCGCTCCGTCAAGATTTCATCTGTTTCCTGTAAGATACCTGTATCAGCGCATCCCGACCCGCAGCCAAATAAACACAGGACTTACTCTTGCTCTAGAGCTCAAGGTGACCGCGGTCTGCATCCATTCCAAGTGGTGGGTATGTCTCTGGCTGGCGGGGGCTTTCGATAAACTAAAGTGGCCGAGCTCAAACTCCAGCTCACCGACAGTGATCAAGGTGACCTACACCGCGTCAGACATAGAAAGATCAGTGATTAAAATGATCGTCCCTTACTTTGCATGTATCCTTTTTGTGCTCCACTTTCCACTGGAGCGCTTCATTATCAAAGGTGGCCGCGCCCTGGCACGCCGCCTTGACCACACTGCTCATTTTTTCCATCGATCCGCCTGTTTTCTTGAAGCTCTCGAGCTCTTTGCGTGTGACTGGAGAACAGGTGTTGCCGATAAGTGTCCTTGCTTGAGTCAGATTCACAGCGATCTACCTGTTCCCGGCCAGTAGTCGTGCAGGTCAGTAATGACAAACTTGAAAATGGGCAGGTCATCCGATTGTGCCTCGACGAGATGCAGATCGGTGAGCCATTCGCAGTGAAAAAAGGTATCTTTCGCGTCTTTTATGTTGTTGCTGAAGAAGTGCATTTTTTTATATGCAGAAATTAAAAGAGTAGGAGAAAGAGCGACGAAAATAGAGCTGGACACGTGTCAAGCTTGTTTTTGTGGAGCGGACAGTCGCATACGTCGAAATACTCTTCTTCTTTTTATTATTCTCTTTGGGTATCAGTAATTTGTATCGCATGTATAAGACGGTTTCGACCACGCCAATGATGATGGCTCCTGCGAGCGACATCAGGACGCGCTAGCAAAAGCAGGATGAGTGAAAAATGTCAAAAATGGTACTGCGGATGAATTGATAGCACTTACCATGCCGGTATCATCCGTGGCTGTAGCCGAGGCGACAAAGACAGCTACGAATACGGCAATGATCGAGAAGCCGACGTTGACAATGGTGGCGAGATAACCTCGGATCTGTCGCAGTTCGTCAAACGGTATGCGAAACGCGAACCGCTGCTCGTCGGATTGGACTACGGACGCGACCATTTGCGCATATTCTCGATTGAGCTGATCGGCCTTGATTTGTTCCATGTACTCGGCGTTGGACTATATGAAATAGAGATAAAGATACATATGAGATATGGAGATATGACATGGAGAGGCGAGATCCAAGGTAATGTAAAAGAAAACCCATTGAATTACCGGCTCCTCCTCTTCCGGCGGTGGTGGTTCGAAATAAAGCCTGCTTCCTCGGACGAGTTCATGGAGCCAGACAGGTTCTATTATGGAGCTGTCAACCAGACTGTTCTTTCTATGTATGTGTAGGTGTATGCGTGGGGTGTGTGTGTGTGTGTGTGCGCACTATAGACCTGGTTGGTGTTCGGACAGGAAAAGACAAACTTGCTTCAGCAGGTCGACCGAGACACCGACGGCTTCGTCCTCGAGAGTCATGTCTGCGAGCTCTTTGGCATGCGTACGATCCTCCGTCTCGAACTGAGGATCCTGCAAGGCCAGCTGCAGCTTCTCTTGAATCGGCCTCGTCAATGCTAGCTGCATCGCAACAGACCACGGGGGGGAAAAGAGAGTGGAAATAAAAAATAGAGGGAGATCGCCCTCATGGTCAATTTCAGCCACTTCCGTATTTGTCACAGCTCACACAGCCTGTTCTCCACACGATGCTGTAGAGCCATCTCTCCTGCTGGTACGCAATTTAGATCATTTACTTTTTGTTGATTCTACAGATAAGGGCATCCTGCATAATATTTAGTTTTCTTGTGTCCATAGAAATATTCTAAATTTCATATTTATATAAACCATGTTTCAGATATATCATTCCCATAGAATACATGTTCTTATAATTCAATTCACATGCGCATAAATACGACCTAAAGCCTCATCCCAAGTCGTCTTGCAAGCGGACAAGATGGCAGAGCTGTGCGCGGCTCGCACACCCCGATAGATCGTGGCTTCGCGTTCACTGATATGGAGAGTACTGAACCAAGAAGGATCCGTCGCTTTCATGTTAACTTCATCAACTCGCTTAAGAACGATGCTGCTGCAACTTCTTTTGACTATCGACGCATGGTTCACACGTCGCTTGCTGCTGTTGTCGATTAGGAAGGAGCTCAGGCTGAGCATCCAACGTTTTGACAGGTGGTGGAGAGTTAATAGAACTGAACTTGGTATGTAGTCATGCCTCAGTACGGGCACGTACCAGCGTATATATCGACCGAGTTTTTACATGCGCTTTGCACAGGATGGAATCCAGAGCGGCAGCACGGTCGGTCTTTTATATGCCAAATGGATTCGGGGAGGGGCGTTAAATGCAATCCAGCAAAATCTTGGGTCTGTGGCCGCTTTTCCCTCCTTGCTGTTTCTGTCCCCACCATGGAGCAACTCTACACAGGCAAGTAAGACGTGGACGACCCATCCCGCCAATGTTGCTCACACGAGAGCAGACCAAGATCCCGAGTACAGACGCACCTTGCTGGATTCGGGCATTCCGCCACCGTCGTCGCGTTTTGCTTCTTCGAATCAATCGGGCCAGGATAAGAACGCTGGGTACGATCAGCGACCCGCCAAACGAGCACGACCGCCCGTGGACGAAAGGCCGCCGCAGAAGCACACTCGCGTAGCACCCCCTCCTTTTGAGCCGAACTTCAAAACAAGCACGGACTTTTTGGAATGCAAGAAACGTGTCAAAGTGGAGGACGCGATCCTCGTGGGCAAAGCAACCTTGGGCAGCGACACTTGGAGCTTGCCCGAAGTGTCGAACCAAGTGAGAGCATTGCGGGTACGTTGGAAAGGAGGAAAGAAGAAAGAAGGAGAGAAAGAATGGCAGCAACAAGAGTCATAAAAAATAACAAGGACGATGCAGGAGCGCATTCAACGCGTATCGAAAGAACAACTTGCTGAAGCGCGTCGTCTCAGCAACCCTTTTGAACGCATCGGCAAATCCATCTTTATGAACCGCGCTGCTACCAAGTTGGCGGCCCTCGATGCCACCTTTTCGCTCACCTCGACACCGGATAACAAGCCTTTCTACTTCGCCGACGTGTGCGGTGGTCCGGGTGGATTTTCGGGTACATATTCATGCGCTAGCAGAACGGCAGATTGAACCCACCCCTTTCATCCTTAGAATACCTTCTCTGGCGTATTCATAGCTGGGCTGCAGAAGCAAAAGGGTTCGGCATCACGTGGAAGGCACCGCCTGCCAAGGACGAGGTCAATTGGCACTTGGAAAAATGGAATCCTGATCTCGCTCGTCAGTTTACCTGCATCGATGGCCAGGATGGCACCGGTAAGGAAGTTGCAATCCATCGTCTGATCCATGATCGAACACTCGGGACTGACGTACGCTTAAAAGGCGATTTGTACAGGGAGGCCAATATCCGCTTCTTTGGAGACCAAGTGCTGGCTCACACGCATGGTCATCCGGTGGACCTCGTCGTCGCGGATGGCGTATGTACTCTTCTTTCATACTGATATTCTGTACTCAAACAACATGCACCATAGGGTTTCGATTTCTCTGGTCAGGAAGAGCAGCAAGAACGCGTATCACAGCGCCTCATCCTGTGTGAGATCATCACGATGCTGACCTGTCTACGACGAGGTATATGCCCTGATTCGATCGGAGAGGTCTTTGGAGCTGACAGAGTTCTGGCTTTTTTTTTTGTTTTCAGGCGGCCATTTTGTATGCAAGTTCTTTGACGTCTTGCATGAATTCACGGCCGATCTTGTGTGGCTGCTCTACCAGCTTTTCGATACCATCTGCATCACCAAACCATTGACGAGCCGACCTGCCAACTCGGAGCGATATTTGGTTTGCAAAGGACTGCTCATCGAGCGTCCGGAGACCTTGATTGCGGCCTTGATCCGCATCAGCAACACGATGGAGACCGAACCTGTCGAATCTTTCATTAATAAGACGGTTTTTGACGACGATGAAGACTTTGTCGATTATATCATGATGCGCAACATTCGGTGAGATGCTTGCGTAAGGAAAGGGTTGATATTAACATGGCTGGATAGGTTTGCCACTCAGCAAACGGAGGCTTTGGAACGCTTAGAGCATGCATTGAAAGACCCGTAAGTCCGTATTATAAAATAGGAATTTAAACTAATGCTCTTTTGCACCCATAGTGAGACGCTGCCCACCTGCGATCAGGAGCAGGTACGCAGACGATGTCTGACGGAATGGCGACTACCACTGCACAACGACTCGAACGCTGTGTGATGAGAGCAATCCCACGGCATTTTCTAAGGAGGTGAAAGCATACATCTATGTAAGTAATAGTAGTGCCTTTGGAGCAACGTCAGCCTGATGGTTCCATTATACAATAGTACAAGACATATAAAAACCACAATGAATGTAAATAGTACAAAGTCAACAGCACAACCGCCATCATCAACGCAAATTTCCGTATCGTACATTTTCCTGTTAGGTTTGTTTGTGTTTTATCAACTTTAGAAATGAAGGAAGAAAGTAAGGGATGATATATATGTATGTTAAGTTAGTGTTATCTACATGATGACTGCTGTGCTGCGGCGCGTCAGTGGAAGGGGAAAAGCGCGCCGAATGGAAAATGCTGGATGACGGGAGTCTTTTTCAATACTTCGGCAACATACATCTTGGCCAGGCCCGTGTTGACCTTGGACCAGGTTCTGACGGCCGATATATCATGGAGAAGGGGAGAATGCTCATGAAAAGGGCCCCGCTTGACCTAGAAAAACAGATCAGATCACCGAGCAAAACACCTGACGTAATTCATACTTCATGGATATACTGGATGCATCTGTAGTACATGTATTCGCCCGCATATGCGTCGACGATGGTCTTGTCTGTGATGGACTTGGGGGGCAGGGAGGGGTGATTGATAAGCTGAGCGCTTCCCCACATGTAGGGCAAGAACTGGTGATCATCAAGGCCCCAGACGCCATGGCTTCCTGCGGGTTCGAGGGTATATCTTCGCTGGATCTTACGAACCAGTTCAAGGTAGCGTACAAAGATGCGCAAGACGACGGCCTGGTAATCCTCTTCTGCGAACCCGCCTAGCATCGTGATGCCGCATAGAAAGGCGAAAAAGCTGAGCTCATGGCCAGAGCCGTAGTCTATCCGAGTCCCGTTGCCGAATCCACCGACGAGGTACGCCCCGAGCTCAGGAATGGCCGCGTGCATATCTTCCGCCAATGCCGCCTTTAGCACGGCGTCGTAATCCTTTTCGATGATGACGTGAGTGGTCCGAATCGTGCCTATCCTTCTTGCGAGGTACCTCTTCGACTTTGCTCAACCAAGACCGGAACGCCTTGTTACCAAAACGTTGCGGGTTCTCGAGAGGCGGAAACTCGTCCAGCCAGGCATCCAATGTGGCGAGCATATGCAAGATGCGTTCCGTTTGCTTTTATGGAGGGGATCAGTCAAGGAACATGAGGATGGGATCAAGCCGAGCTCAACTCACGGGTGACATGGGACAGGGGTCCGAGATCTTTTTGCCCAGGACGCTTTGGTTGAACAGGTCGATGAAGGTGATCAGACGAGCATATGCTGCTGTCTTGACAAAGCGGTCGACGTCATTTTGGTTGAAAATGTGCTTTGTGGGCAGCTGGGGTGCGTAGTTGTCTCGGTTGAACTGCACAAGACTGGCAGCGGTAGTCATCGTACGTGTAAGACGCGTCGGTGAAGAAGCATTGATTTCGCCTGCATTTTTATTTTTCCCCGGCTGGGCACTGCTACCCAATATGGAAATAGGCAGTGGTACATACTACAGTCGGTATCATTTATTATAACAAACCGGTGGATGCGAAAGATGTCCAAGAAAAGAAATCAAATAAACGTGTTGGGCCAGGCCTCGTTGATCAACGGATTACTCATGAGCCCTTTGAGAAACCCACGCCACACTGGGCTTTTGAGCACAGCGTCCGGCCATACGTCAAAGTAATGGTCTTGGCTCGTCTTCTTTTTCGATGCATGGATGATCCTGGGCCCATTCTCGTTATCAGCCGCAAGTGACTCGAGAAAAATGCGGCAAAAGTGATCGGCATCCGTCCCTCGCCCGTGCATCAGTACCATGCAGTCGCTCGTGAATACGCCCAAGGTTTGTCCTTGAAAGAAGGATGCGCTCTGAAGCGCACACTGATGGAGCGACGAAGGCACGATATCCGTCACAAGACAGCGTAGGAGATTACAGCAGCTCGTGTGATCCGAGTGCCCGAGGGGCGTCGTCACCAAGCAGGAACCAAGTTCGGCTATAAAGAACCATCAGTCTTACCGCCAACGGATGCATTTGCTAATGTCTTGTTTCCTTTTTGTTTTGTTCTTTTTTTTTTTAATTACCTGCTCGGACGGCACCACCGCATTTGCCTGCTTCTAACACCTCACGTACAATCATGCTGACGAACCAATGCGGGCCACCCGTGTTGAGCGCGGTCTGGAACATGACTAGGTCCAGATAATGCGCAATCACTTGCTGCTCTGGATTGGATTCAGACTCCCACAGCGCGGTGGTGCCTGCATCTACGTCGCGCATGAACATGGAACGCCCGCTTTTGACAATATTTCGAAACATGTCTTGTGTCTTTTGAAAGAGGTTGTCGCGTCGTACGTTGGTCGCCACCGTCTCTGTGTGCTCTTGCTGCTGTGGGGGCGTTACCTCAAAAGGCACGCGTTGCCGTACATGATCTTTTAGGTCGTCGATTTGTTGACTCAGCGGATCAGCCGCGGTGCCTTGTGCTAAAACTAAACGCTCTTGCCGGCGCTGCTCTTCCATGTCGCAGAGACAGCCATAGAGCATGTAGCCGTATATGGTGAAGAAAAGGCCAGGGATACTGCTGTCCGTCAGTAAGCCCTGAAGGCACGTCATCGAGCTAGATGGATATCGGTACAGCAACGTTTCGCAAAAGACAGGAAATACGCCCGATGCGAGAGCAAAGACAAGATACTGCGGTTGAAGGGCGTAGGTGAATTTTAGCAATGCTTCTGTGCTTGACTGTTCGTATGCATGGGCTTTGATGGTGCGGTAGAATGCGGTAGGCATGGCTCGGATCAGCGTCTGTGGAGTTAATTCACTATAAACCACGGTTAATGGCGAAACTTGACGTTTCAATGAGTAAATCACCTTAATAATGTGTCGGACAGGGTTCCTTCTTCCGAAAGTGCCTTTTCCAGCTGAACAATCACGTTTTCCATATCACTGTCCGAAGCGTCTATGCCAAAATAGAGATCATATCCTTGCGTGAAGTATCGATAACAAAGGCCCTCTCGATCGCTGAATACGCTAGTCACATCCTTGAACAACTAGCCAGAGATAGACATGCGAATGAGATGTGAGATGATATGAAGTGAGACTCACTTTACCTTGAACTTGTGCATGACCAGATTGATGAACATCCACAGTTTGCCGAATTTCTGGTAGGAAGAGCGCACACCGTCATATTCATCGCCCATCTGGTCACCGAGCATAAGTTGATCTTCGCCCATGTCGGTGTTTAACGGTTGCCATGCGTTGCAAAGCGGCTCGAGTGATGTGAGGAGCATAGATGGATGGTATAGCTGACCAATGACATCGACCATCAAAGGACACTCGACGAAAGCGTCACACAAGTAGCCCAAGGTCTGTATGCTTTTTGAAGCTGCTTTGGCGTTGTGGAACTATCGAAAAGATTTAATGAGGTTAGTATGCCCACAATGCCTTTGGAATATTACAAGTACCTCAACCAAAAAGTCCACAATCCGCCTGGTATGAACCATAGATATTAAGGCAATGTGCATCAACTCCACCAGCGCTTGGACCGAAGCTTCTTGACGGATCGATTCGATACGATGGTCGATATTCTAAAAGGTCTTTCTTTAGTCCAAGCTCTTGCATAAAAAGAGGAACTCCTTCTATCAGCGCACCCTCACCGCCCCTCCCCCGCCCCTTTTTTTTTTACCTCGTCTAATACATTTGCGTTGGTCGCATCCTCACCCAAGGCACTTGTAGATGGCTTTTCATTTTCCACATCGAGCATATCGGTATCCAAAAAGTCGACGAGATCGTCCATGTCATTGGCGTCATTGTCGGGTTTCGTAGGGTTAGCTGTTGTGGTGGGGGCGGGAGGCGCTGCCTTGACAATGAGCTTTTGTGCGATCTCTTCGCGGATAAACCCATAGTTTTCACAAACGCGCACGGTGGAAGTGAAGATATCCTCAGTTGCGGCCGCCTGCAGCGTTTTGATGACATCTGGATTACTGGTATCCATGGGTTCATTCATCTCGTTGATCAACTTCATAATATCGTCGTCGTCCTCTGATGCCTCTTGTGCTGCCCCCACGACTTTGGCGAGCAGCCTGGAGGAGGTATGGGTGGCTGCAAAATAGTGTGTGACGGGACATTTGCAGCCATTCAAGAGGCCAGCAAATGACTTGAGTTCCAGGAGAGATGACTCCAGTGGGTTTGTCTAGTATGTCAGAATGAGCATCACAGTATAACGGTATCAATCCCGTTCCACTTACCTCAAGACTGCCATCCTCGCTGTACCCCGATGTGACAGGGTGTGTGCGCGCCCGTTTCTCCAGTGTCCTTATTAAAGCCGGGATCTATCGTCGGTCAGAAGGGTCAGGCAAAATCAACGAGAGTGACGTACTTTGACGAGGATGAGCGTTTTCCACAACACGCAGTTAATTATTGCGATATTTTTGCTGCCTGAGGTGGTTGCAGGCGCTTTATCATGCATGGGATATGCGCTCGCGCAGGCCTCTCGAAGACCTGTAAACGCGGCAAACCATAACTCCAAATAGAATGATTCATCAAAGGAGCCCTAATACGCATTAATGCCAGTTATAGCGAAAGACGCATTATCTTACTTTGATGGTCTGAAGTTTTGCGAGATGGTCGACGATATAGTCATCACTCAAGGTAGGGCGTATTTGTACCTATACAGTATGAGTATGAGACGTGGCGAGAGTGGGGGAGGGGGGTTTCCGCCGGTGGAACGTACCATATGGAATAGAAAACCCATGAGACCAGCACTGGGCAAGGCACGCGCCGTCCCTTCATCCTCGAGCTCCTGATACTTCATGTGGACGGCCATTCGGCGGCCCACGTCGTGATCTGTGAGTCGTTTCATGAGAAGGAAGAGCTTCTGTATCTCTCCGCCGTCGGGTCCTGTGGAGGAAAGTGCGGTCCCTTGAGACGCTAGCCATTGGCCTCCGGACGTGTGGGTGAGGATTGCGTTGCACGTCAGCCACGGCTCATCCGAGATGCCCTCGTCGTCCTCCTTGTGCGGGTCGTCTTGGTGCTTTTGGCTGTACCACATCTCAAAGATACGTTTGGCGCTCTTCTTTTCGATGAGGTCGATCATGATGCGTGCTGCCAATCGGCTGTTGCTGGTCTCGATGGCAGCCGTCGAACCCGTCGTCGATTGTGTTGCGGTTGTGCCCTGCGGTAGCGAGTCCTGGGCGTCTTCGATGGGCATCGTCATCTGGGTAGCAGACACTTGCTGGCTGTTCATGGGATGGTCTTCTGTAGCGAAACTGGCGAGGTCCAAAGTGGCTTCTGGGTCGAACGCGGTGGGCTGAGAAACACTGCCAAAAGGTGGCTGCTGCTGCTGTTGCGTTTGTGTTTGTGTTTGAGGTTGGGTCTGGCTAAAGAAGTCGGTGTCCATCAAGTCCTGCTTTGCACCGTCGTCCATCGACTTGTTCTGCGAAGGGAGGCCAGCTGCCACGAGATTGGCGAGCATGATAAAGACGCGGTAGAGGATATGCGGCCAGCACGTCGGGTCTTTGGCTGCAAAGGTGTCGTCGAAAAGATCGGAAATGATCTGGTCAGGATCGACGTGTGCGAGCACGGCAGGCAGGCAATGCAGCACTTGCGACCATTGTCGAGGATTACGTTTCGTGGTCGTCTCGGCAAAGTGGACAAGTGCGTCCAGGAACACGCGTGGTGTCACGAGTTCTCCTTTGTCTTCCCGTTTGCTGTCTATGTCAGGTTCCGTCTTTACGTCCACGCCGTCCTGCTGTCCTGGACGGGTCACGTACGCAAGGTACTGTTCAAGGAGCGGTTCGGTAATGTGAGTTTGTGCAAACAGGCGTCCGAGCAGAATGTCTACGGAGGAAGGTTATGCAATCCGAATGCATCGCGTATGTCGTCGACTCGTACCACACAATTCACGGCTCAAGTCGTGATCGGCTCTGGCAAAGCATTCGCGTGTCGGTCGCGCCCACTGCAGAAGAAGGAATGGAAGGCAAGGCAAGACAGAGAAACGAGTCATGTGAGTGGAAGGCTACACCAATGCACACAAGGACTTGCCTCTTGACTATCGAGACCATTGACAAGAGAGTGCTGGAGGATCGTTTCCAGCATGCGCGTGGACATGATGCACAAAGCTGTCAGAACTACTTCTGCTGGAAGAGCACTAGACGTTGTATGTGACTTTGCGCAATTCCCCGCTTCCAGCTCATTGTGTGTGACACCGTATCTGATCACATTGGAATACAAATTCCTGGCCATATGCATATGGACAGCAAAGAATAAATAGACATCAGTCGACTGTGCGTTCGACCATGAGACCCATGCGTAGCAATAGCAATTATTGATAATTCACAAAGTCAATGTCAGCTTAATATATTAGATGATAGGTTGGGGTCACACTTGTACATGTACAGACATTCTGGCGCATGGATTATCTCAGTTTCTATGGTGAAATAATGCACACGCCTTGACACATGCACATGATGAGCATACCATGAGTATATATATGCGTGTATAGAAGAACAATACTAGATTACAGCTGCGGTCACGAAGTGGTATAGCAGTGAGTGGGATGGGGGGGGGGTTGAGAAGTTGGAATGGTAGGTGGGCAGGCTTATAAGAATCCAGATTCTTGCAAAAGCCGGGTGATTTTTTCATCTTCACGTTCTCTGTAACATGACATGGATCAGTAACTACCTCGAGCTGGCTCTCTCTTTTGCTTCACATACCTTGGCTCCAATTTCAAGCTCTCGTTGTAGAGCTGATCTTCGTCGCGTGTGCTTTGCAGGTTTGCCTGGATAAACTGCTGGAGTTCATCAACAGACTTCAGACGGTAAAGGGAGGACTGGTACTGTTGGATTTCCCGAATGACCTCCGCTGTCTTTGCTCGCTTTGCAAAGTTGATCAGGTCCTTTGACTTTTTGAGATAATTGGGGTTGCCGTCTTCAATAAATGTAAGATCTTGAAGGTAGATACCGAGGAAAGGGATGCAAGGAGGGTTGATGGAATGGATGATGGCTCTGTATTCTGTGAAGTTGCGGTTTGCTCCCATGAGCTTGCGAATTTGCGATAGTGTCTGGTTGGTGCGTGCGCCCACCATCTATTGACAAGTGATCTTAGTACATAAGATATTAGACGCTTCAGGCGATATTACCTCCCAGGTTCGCTTCAGTCGGCCCACAGAGCTATTGTCGAATGCTGAAAGCACTGCCATGCATGTATTGAAATTGTTGAGTTGTCGACATTTCTAAAGAAATATTGTGTGAGATTAATCCCTTTGCTACCTTGAAATGTATTATACCTCTGCCACTTGCACCCAGTATTTGATGATGGTGCTGCGCTTCTTGATATCCGATTGACTCAAAATGGAATCAGATACCCAAGACGTCACCTGGTTGCAGTATTCAATGGACGCGCGGATATTCACCGCCACGTTGCCGTTTTCATCGTTCGGATCGCGTGACCACGCCTTGTCGAGACATTCCACCGGCCGGATCGAGCTGTAGAGTTTGAAATCCATGACCGTGAGCTGACGCGCCATCTCGAGAGTGTCAATGTCCATGAGCTTAAATTTTTTGCGATTGCGGGGCATAATGGGCTCAGGCGGGTCGGGCAAGCTCAGGACCATCTTCTTCAGACCGCCCTGGCTCTCGTCTTCCTTGCGCATTTTGATCAAGCGTTCCAGCTGATCGGCCGAGAAGCTGAGTGTACTACGGATGCTGGTGTTCGTGAACTCGAGCAGACCGTCCAGGATGACGTGATCGTCTTCATTGTAGTAGAGTTCAAGCCAGTTTTTCAGGACGTTGAACACACGCAGCCGGACGAGCTTTCGCTTTTTCTGGGTCCACTGCTCCATCTCCTCTTCAGTCAAATTTTCCGGCGGACTCAAGTTGTAGCGGGCTTCCAGAAGCGACTGCAGCTCGAGAGATGTGCAGAAGGAGCGGTAGGTGAGCAAAAAGGTGTTGATGAAATTCATATCGAGGTAGTCGTGCAGGGTCAATCGTTCCACGAGCGCCGGAAGGGTACCGCCTTTCACATAGCCTTCCATATTGAACACGATCTCATTCGGATGGTAATCATACTGCAGGAACCAGGGCCGCTCGTTGACGGCCGGCTTTGCCGCTGCCACCACGGCTGCAGGGGCATCGTCTCCAAAGAACTTTTTCAGTTTGCGAGAGGTGGCTTTACTGGGTGAGTCCGGGGCTGAGACATCTTCGGCTTGTCCATTATCCTTGTCGCCTGTTTGGGACGTCCTCACTTCTAACGCGGGTACAGCACCTGATTTCGCATCAGGTTTGTCCGTTCCCTCCTCCGTAGGTTGGTACTCTGTTGGCTCAGTGGTTGCTGTGCCTTCCCATGTGAGGTTGTCACCATCTGAAGTGATACTCTTCATGCTGTTCTTGTCAATGTCTGAGTCATCTGCGTATTCCTTTGCAGCAGGATATGGCTCCTTCACTTTTGTTTCGTCGGATGTCTTTGACAAAGTTTTGCTGACACGTCGTGCCGAGACGAGCTTGTTGATGGCGATGCAGATATCGCGAATAGGATCGTTGATGCGCGTGGCTGCTTTTTCCATTTCGGGAATGGCGTTTAGCAGAGAAACTGCTTCGTCCGTCAGGGACTGCATCCAACAAAACAACTGGCCCAGTCCATCCGAAAGGAGTTGGCTGTTGTGCTTGAGCTCATCGACGGCAGGTGATTCCGCCACAGTGTCATAATCAATGTCATCTACAATACCCAGGAATTGTGCTGTTTGGTTTGCCAGGTTACGGAACTGCGTAAACAAGAGGGCTGCCAAGGACGATCGGGGCTCGCTGGTGCAGCTTGTCGTGCGAAGGCTGACGTGGATGGCCTCAACCGACTCGTGCATGCTGACTGCGTACGCCTCGAGATTATCGGCCAAATCGCCTTGAAGAGCGTACTTTGCGCGACCTTCTACCGAATGGCGGCGAGTGACATCCCCTGGAATGATTCGTGGATCCATGTGCTGGACTGCGACGCATGAATCTTGACAGGTACTGATAAAATTACGCACGGCCAAAAGCAATTCGTTCGAGTCTGAGAGCATTTTGCTGATATTCTCGTGGGTGTTGTCTGCACACAGCTGTGAAGACAAAATCAACTTGGACATGGAAGCCATCATGGCGCGATGATGCGCTCGTAGCACGGAGTTGGTCTTGATATGTACCGACTCTTTGTCGATCGTCCCAGATGTGATGAGCATGGTGCGAATGGCGTTGACGACGTTGGCTGCATGCGAGATGAAAAGCGTCTTTTGTGCTGTTTTTGCAGCGGAATTGAGGTTGTGTATGGCGAGTGCAATATGTGCCGACAGCTTGTTCCACGTTAAGGGTTCGTTTACATTAAGAGCAACAACTGGTCGCAAAGACTTGTCACTCGAGGCTGGCCGAGATGAAGAAAGGGCGCGATCCGCTGTTTGTGCATCGTTAGGCACGTTTCTCTATAAGCGGAAAGATGAATATAAGTTGTCTTTTTCAAACCTGTGTCACTTACTAAACGTCCGGTTTCCGGATCTATAAGGTTTTTATCCCATGTCGTTTCCTGAGTCACGGTGTTAACATAATATGGGCGACCTTGAGGGGTGGTTCGTTTTAGCCACGACGAAGCGATCTACCCCCATTTTGCAACGATGAGTGATTTTGTGGTAAATATGGGTTGGATGAAGAGTACCTTCTCAGGCGACGCGATGTCCTCAGATTTGTCGATACCGTTTGTGCGACTCTCCCATGGACTTCTCGGACTATCGATCGATTTGAAGTCGAAACTGTCCTCATCCTCAGAAGAGTCATTCATGGTGCCGACGGAAGCATTTTCTTCGTATTCCGATTCTGATATATCGTCTGGATGTGAAGAGCGCATTTCGCCCGTCTCGTGGTTATAGTAGTAGGTTCCGGAACCATCTTCAGTCATCTGCACGGACCAGCCCCGCGGAAGGATAGAAGTAGTAGAGGGACTTTCCTGCACCTCGATGTGGTCAAAGCCATTGGTATCGTCGTAGGGCAGACTAAGACGATGCTCGGTATTTCTATGAAGGGGTACGCCGTTTCGCGTACGAGGGACTGCCTCTATTCCGGACTCATCAGACTGTCGCCACAGACTCGGTTCCTTTCGTACATAATGAATCACATGCTGGCAGTCGTATACTTTTTGCACCATACCTTGCTGGTTTCTTCCGATTCTTCAGCGGAGTCTTCGTGGTCGTATTCTTCGACAACCTGGACATAGTTGCTAGGAAACCAGCCACGGGTACCATTGCACCTGAGGTACCAAAAGAAAAGAAAAAATGAACATGTCAGTATACAGACAAAGCCTAAATTTTTGCTGAGAATAACGTACCAACCATCCCACCAGCCGGACTTGAGCTTTGTCAAGACTTCAATGAAATCGCCCTGGTCGAAGTTTAATGACGACGGGTCATTGGATTTGTAAGGGTATCGCGCCTGCACTCTGCACAAGATGGGGATCTTGGACATGTTGAAGTTTTACAATGGAAAGCACAGACAACGCCCGGTGAAGACGAGTGGGAGAAAGAAAGAGCGGCCCGCGAGCGACTGAATGAGTGGGAAAAGTAAATACTGCAAGTACAGAGGAGAACAGGGGGGTGGGTCGAGAAGTCAGGCTCTGCACAGGTGTTTTTCGTAGTAGGCGTGTAATGGTAGTGTTTATGGGTTGCTGTGGTGCTGGGCCGGGTATCGACAAGTGGGGGGAGTGGAAACCTATGATAGGCGCGGTCCAGTTTTCGTTGTAGGCTTTTTGGCTTTGGGAAAGAATGTACGGAAAACACTCCGCTAAGTAATTGGGATGCACACCACGCGGGAGTGCTGTGCTGTGTAACGCTGTATCACGAACGCACGTTGTCTACACCTGTGTCTTTTTCTTTTTTTTTTTTCCCCCTTATGTAGTCAAACAGACTGATGGGGTACAACTGCGCATAATACTGAATTAACTCGTCGGTGTACGTGGCATACGCTTTTTCCTCGAATTAGGAGTGCGCAGTCATGCATGAATCACTGCCACGCGGGCTATGATTCATATCGGATGGCGAAATTTCATGAATAAAGAGGAGGTGGTCTCATACAAAAAAGATCTTACTCCCGCCTTCGGTTAGCGCTGCTCTGCATGTAATTCACTGGAGCACAAAATGGAACCGAGCTGTGTGACATTTGTAAAGGGTCTTTCGGCCAAATGAAGTAACTGATGAAGCACCGCCCACTCTTTTATCCTCTCCTTTGCCTTACCACATTTGATTCTTGGGCAGTCCTATTGTCCTACGCACGAATACAAATTTTTTTTTTTTGCATAGATACAAAATATTAGGAACTTCACCCTGTGTCATGATAAACATTTTTCCCTGTGCTCTTACCTAATAGCATAGGCTGCGTCATTTTCTTCTATGGATTCCTATTCTGATTTTTCTCCGTTTAACACGGCAATAATATTTGCATATCCGTGCATAGAGCGCTTACATAGTTCATGAGCCGCTATTTACTTTTATTACCATTAATCGTTTTTACTATAGTGGACACACTAATGAATGCTTTTCAATACGCAGGCTGCCTACATCCCGGAGCTACGCGAACTTCACCTGAGCACAGACTTGGTATCCCACTAAGGAGCGCAGGCATTGAAAAACCGTGGATGAAAATACCACGTGGAAGCCTCGGCTCGGAAACTCCTAAATGCTTCCGGAAGGACTGATGTGTTACCGACTTCTATTTCTCTTTGAGATTGACATCTTGGCTGAGCACTTGGTCCAGAGCTTGCTGCCCTGTTCTGTTTTTTTTTTTTTTTTTCATAACCTAGAACAAGTACGGGAACTAACACATTTATGTGTACCGGCGCACCAACACTGACAAGTTTTACGTCTGAGCTAGTCTAATATGTATCACATTGCTGAGGGCAATGTTAACTTTATCTTCGGTAATGTAACGCGGTTGATTGACCCACATATAGTTTTGCATAAAGCCTTTTATTTTGTTTAATAGCCTGGTATGTCGCGTACGGCGATGTCCCAACCGTTTGGCACAATAAAGCCCACTGACCGGCTACATGAGTGAGGATTGATGATCGGCTTCACATACTAATGGCGCGTCACTTATACGCCCCTGGAATCTTCCTTCCACGTCACAGATTATTCCTGTTTCTATGCAAAGTATCGCGTAGGACATATGGAACACATATACGATTTTACTCTGCAAGTATTCAATGAATTTGATGGTCGTAGCAATAACTCTTTTAAACTGACAGGAACGATGGTGGATCCAACAAGCCAAACCGCTATGCTGGTCAACTTGACGGATCAAGCTCTGGCGCGATAACGAACATGACATTACCTTAATGTCGGTGTAGTTCGTCTTTGATTTATCAGAAGATCGAGCAGGGCAAAGTAGGGCCCAGAGCAAACTGCTCCATTATAATGCGGCCTGTCTCAGCCGAAGAATACAAGTAGTCGAAAGAAGCGTGAAATCAGTTGGAAAAACCAAGGACGGAGATGGCTGGAAAGTCGTGCATTTCCTGCTGCCATACAGATTATACAGTACTGTACATCAATATCCATCCCAAGAGCGGTAATTCTTTCTACAGATAAGTATCACCAAATTCTCGACATAAGGGCGCAAGCTTGTCATATCATGGAAGGGGCAAAGGAGGAGCTCCATTGCTTATACAAAGAACAGCACGCTTTTTTTTTTCCTCTCATGCATCTATCAGCTACTAGTGAGAATGATTCCATCAGATTCACGGCAGGACAACTTCGAGTCGTCATTAAATAAGCAGTCCTAGTTCTTATCTCCATGTCTTTCATATATGAAGTAATTAGCTTATTCACTGTTGCCAAGAGATCACGATACACAGCGCCGGCAGCATTGAGTTGTAGAAGTAATGACCAAAACCTTATCAAGACGACCAAGTTCATTTCTATTTCAAAATCAAGCGATGTCTCGCTACAGGACAGTAGAGCAAGCCAAGGAGTCAAAATACCAGTATTATCATATAATAATCTTAATATTCCGTACATCCATAATTACATAAGCAAGACACAAAAGACCCCGGTTCAATTCCCGGGCAGGGCGTCTGCCAAAGTAGACAACTTTGAGACGTCAACGGTACCTGACGTCAATCTTCATCAAGGTCTTTTCACCCGTGTCCTTCGGTAAATGTGAACCGCGTGATGGTAAAGTAGGCCAATGAATCCTCTGAAACGCGAAAAGGTAGTTGACGTCAATACCTGTCAGGGACCATATCTTTGAGCTCTCTTTCCCCATTGGTAAAACGTGGATTGCGTGTAGCTTGGTTAGCCAATGGAACCTATGAAACTTGGAAAAAAGCTCGACGTCAATCCCTGTCAGGTCCTTATCTTTTACTTCTCTTTTCCCATTGGCACAGCCCGCCCGAGTCCTTGCATGAATATCGATTGACACGCGCTCTTTCTCATAAAAGGTCCTTTGTTTTCTCTCGCGTCTACTTTTCTTCTTCTTCTTCTTTACCCTGGTCAAGTCTTACGCTGGCAAGTATATACGAAGGGATTTTGGTTACAAGTATAAACTAATAAGAAGTGCAACACATAGACCACTACATTCCCCATAAGTCCCTCTGCCACCGGTTGCCCGTCCCCAACTGCACCGGTGTGCATGAAAGTAAGTTGTCGCGTCAAGAGTACATGGTCTTGGATATCACTAACCTCCTTCTGAATGTATACTTAGCTTGCAGTCTTCTTGCTCGCCTCTTCTCCTGTCTTCTCTTCCGCTCGCGCCTCTTCCACCTCCTCTCCGCTTGCTGCCCTCACATCAGAGGTTTTTTT